>JANHFT010003760.1:22699-34910 GCA_032467955.1 Pseudoxenodon macrops
TCATCGTGGGTTTGAATGAACCCTCAGTCTTCCAGTTCTTCTCCACATTACTCCACATACTCTTCCCATTCCTGATTTAACTCGTGACTCATCAGTGCTATGTAAGCATTGGCATTTTCCATCTTGAAAATACCAGTAATCTCTATACTATTGTCCCTCTCTTTTAGTCAACATGCTGTCTGTAAGGGTGTAGATATTTGTTGTGTAAGAAAAAAGTGTGACGGCTTTTAAAAAAACAAACTTTGTTATATCTATATCTTTTGACATCCCATATAGGGTTCAAATAGGATTATGATCTTGGCTTATCAGAGGACAAACCTCCTGAGGCTTTAAAACAGCCTCACCTGTTTATCAAACACTAGTGCATATGTGATGAGGAAGAAGAAAATGAGTTTAGTCTTTATCAGCTTGCTTTTTAGCTTTCTGAGCTAAGTAGGGGGAAAATTCCTAAATAGGAAAAACAAATATAAAACAACGATAGAAATATGTGGCACTTCAAAGATTTTTGGCCAGAAAATTACATATTCCATATCCAATGATACATTCATTCTTTTATGTGTTATATCTGGGTATTGTATGTAAGTTTTAAAACTTCCAAAGAAGTTTTGTGGACACTGCCCTATCCAGATATTAGTTCATGGTTCTAGATCTTTACTTTGTTTAACTTTGAGATACCTGAATTTTTAAAAGTTAAAAGTAGTTGGAAAAAATCAAAATGGAAATGAAATATTATAAATTGCCTTTTGTAGCAACCATAGAGAATACCTACCGTATTAGATTGGTTATTATAACAAGCGTTTGATTGACTCATATGTAGGTACACATACCTTTGTATTTCATATATTTTTAATTAAGCATACTGTGATATGAATAAAATAAAATGTTCAGTAAACGTCTTGAGTTAATTCTAATACTATTTCTGCTCAGATTTTATTTCTCCCTTATTGTTGTTTCAGGATTCAGACTATGAAGATTAACCAAAACACTGTACTTCAGGGGAAGATGGTAGCCCTAGTACCATACATGTCTGCTCATGTACCCAGGTATGCAATAAATAACTTAGTTTGGGGTGATGGGGGTGATGTTGATTTGAGAGCTCTGATTTGAAAATATATTCATTTTACAAGTTTATGTTTTCCATTCAAAGTGCCACAACAAATTCCCAAAATGTCCAGATTTGAAATAATGTACATGCACAAAATCATTGGGCACATAGAGAAAACATTATATTAATGTATTGTTTAAAATCATGAGTATTTTTTGTTTGAAGAATGACTGGTGCAGCTATAAACCATATACAGCTGACTTATTTACATATTTATTCAAATTCAAAACCAAACATATTATTTGGAATGTTTGTTCACCTTGCATCTGTAGGCAATTCTTTAAAAAAAAGAACTGCATATTTTCTGTGATTGACATGCAATCAAAGAAAAATATAAGTATAAATTAAGGAGTTTCATACAGATGCAGCATGTTTACACACACTCTGAATCATCTTATCCATTTCAAATATAGATTTCTTTATATGCCAAGTAAACTGTACTATATTCAGAGGTGCTTTCTCCAAAATTAACATACATTTAAGTTTCATCATTGATCTTAAAAGTTGGAGATTAGAATTGCAAATAATAAGAATGAGAATTCTAACCTAGATATCTACATGTTTATTATATGCCATTACAACAGAATAAAGATCGGAAAATCATTTCTGAATGGGAACCCGGCTTCCAACTATCAGAGGAAGGTCCCATATTTTCCCTTCTGTGCAAGATTTTCACCACATGAAATCTTTTCCACCCTGTCTTGTAAAAGTGAATGGCAACTGAGGATCAAAAGGGACTTAACCCAGTTCTTATGAAATGAGCTCTGCATGCTTGCTTAGTCTTTGTCCTAAATTGTATTACTTGCTAACTCTAGAGCAGGAAACTCATGCCAGATTCAGCCATTAGTCATGTTTTCTCCATAAGGTCATGCTGTGAAATTCAACAAAATGCCAGTTTCCGTGATAAATGTTTATCAGGTGGGGTGGTGTTGTTTTTTTGTAAAAAGAAAAAAGAAAAGGTACAGCGTTATATATTCAGTTTCTCTCCTCGTGATAGCTAGAAGCCCACTTTCTAAGCGTCAAGTACAGGTAGTCCTCGACTTACAAGCCCAAAATTTATGTTGTTAAGTGAGATAGCTGTTAAGTGAATTTTGTCTCATTTTATGACCTTTCTTGTCACAGTTGTTAAGTAAAGCACTACATTTATTATAAGTGAATCTGGCTTCCCCATTGACTTTGCTTGTCAGAAGGTCGCAAAAGGGGACACTGCAAGCGTCATAAATATCAGTCAATTGCCAAGCTTCTGAATTTTGATCGTATGACCATGGGGATGCTACCACGGTTGTAATTGTGAAAAACTGTCATAAGTCACTTTTTCAGTGCCATTTAACTTTGAACGGTCACTAAATGAGCTGTTGTAAATTGAAGACTACCTTACAGGACTAGCTGTAAGTTCAACTTCTAACTGTAGGAAAGGGCAGAATTTGAGATGGCAGCTCTTAATCTGAATGGGGGCTATTAAAATGCCTACATGCATTACATTGTACCACTAACACGAGTTCATCAAGTGGTGTACTTAACGCCATACCAGCTTATAGGGGATAATATTCTAAAGAAGCTGCCTTACTTTTTATCGATTTTCTGATTAGATACCATGAGTGGATGAAGTCTGAAGAACTACAGCGTCTGACTGCATCTGAACCACTAAACCTTGAACAGGAATATGAGATGCAGTGCAGCTGGCGGGAAGATGCAGACAGTGAGATTTCTGAATATTTGGGAAGACCTGGACATGGGTAGTCTACACATACATTGGGTGGTTCATTCATTTCACAAATGTTATTTATCTATGAAACTTAGATGCCACCCATCTTGCCTAAGCAGCTTACAACCAATAAAATCAATAAGATAAAATATTAAAACAATAAATATTGACATAAAATTGACTTTAAAATTAAAGATTAACAAAGGAAGGGAACAAGATGCACATGGAGAGGAGGTGGAATCTTATCTCAAGTCTGTTATGACATACACCCGTGACAAGTCCCACAGATAAGTTTAAAGTAGCATTTTCAGACCATTACTACATGTTACAGTTTAAAATTTGCAATTTTATAATTGTCAGTTCTGGAAATGTTTTTTATTGTAATTCAGTTCAATCATGATAAAATACAAAGGGATACTGTAACATAATAGAAAATCTGACTTAACATGTTTATATATATTATGGGACATTGTACTATATTATACTCAGTGAAAGGTTTCTGAAGGAATACAAATTAATTGGTGGTTCTAATCTTTTTAGCTTTTTTTATACCCTGCTGTATCGTTTTTGGATTAACATTAGGAGACATGATATTAATATTGATTTCAGTTCTTCCTGGAAAAGTAGTCTCAAAATGAGATGGTAGGAAAATTCTATTTTACCACAGCATTGTTAGTCCAAGGACAATATTAATCTCTGAGCAGGCATCCCATATTTTAACATTTCCCTGAAATCCTTCAAGGAAGTAATCCTGAAGTTCCATGCAGTCATCATGAGAATCTGTTTACTATTTCTATATACCTACTTATTCCAGGATGGCCGTAGAATTTCTGTTTCAGGATTTGAAAGCACTTTTGGGTAAATGAAAGAGAACAAGACAATGGAGCTAAAGTTTGGAAAACTAAATATATTTATCTACAATTCTTAAATGAGGTTGTACTCCTGTCAAAAACCCAAATATGCAACCTGATGCCATTCAGGCTACACTTTTATAATACAGTACCGTATATATATATGGTGTTATGTATTTAGAAAGAGATCTCTACCACTCAGACATGAAACAAACATCTCTTTCAAAATTTTGTGGTCAGTGAAATTGGAATCTGCAGGCTGGAAATGTTTTCCTGTAATATTGCACAATCCTGGAATGAGTTGCCATTGGGAGTCAGTCAGTCAGTCTTTCTTTTGAAAAGTTGTACAGACCAACTGTTTTCTTTGGCTTTTTAACCTTAGTCGTATTGCTACAATGTCGTCTTAAATTTTAGTATAAAGACCAGATATTTTTTTATCTGATGCCATTTGATTGCAGTATTTCAGAAAAATACTATAAATTGCCCTTTATATGTATTCATGTAAAGTGAGAAATCTTTAACTCAGTTTTCTATGGCTGCAGAATGTGGAGTGCTGGTAAGAGAGTAGAATAGTAGCCAAAGCTAGGTAATATTGCTTCTAGTAATCATGTATATTTATCTTGATTTTATACCTCATGCTTCTTCCAGAGATTTATAATAATCTTTTCTGATTCTGTTGCTTTTTTTCTTTACGTTTCCCAGAATGCACATTTATAATACTTGATGCTGAAAACTGGTCTAACCAGAAAGCCACAGAAGAAGACTGTATGGTGGGAGATGTGAACTTGTTCCTTACCAATTCTGAAGATCCAACAGTGGGAGAGATAGAAATCATGATTGCAGGTCATCTAATTTGTTTCATGTATATTGCCCTGTCTTCCAGTATTTATTTTGTTACTATATCATTTTTCCTCCAAGCAGAGCAAAGGAGATTTACACGACCAAAAAAAAAAGAAAAGGAGATTAATCTTAAATGCAACAATCAAAGGCAAGAGTGCTTAATAATAATAAAAAAATTAAAACCAGCTCTCATTTTTAAAAAATAAAAAAACTTAAATAAATCACAGGGATATTTAAAGGAAGTGTATTTTTGTAAATGCCTCAGTACACTATTTTATTTTTTTAAACTATTTTATAGATCCAAATTCCTTTCAGGAGAGTTTCATTATTTCGCCACTGCCAATGAAAAAGCTGTACTCCTGGCATCATATTGTAAACCAAACTCATTGGGGCCTCCCAAATAAAACATAGTGCAGAAGTTGGATCATATTGGTGGAAATTTTCTTTCAAATACTCTTTTACATCTTGGAATAATCTTTACGTTTATAGCAACATACCTTTGCATCTGAAATCTACCAGAATCAAATTGAGTATATTTAGTCGTTTATATGAGAGAGAAAGAGAGACGTTTGAAAGAATGGCCTTCAAATATTTTTTAGCAGGCCAGTGAAGGTTGTCTAGACAGTATTGTTAATGTTTTGAACCTACAGGATACATCTTGATGAACAGGGTTAGATATAGAGCGAGAAAGCTTCCCCCACCCTTCCCCATATGTCTTATGTAATACCAAATCTTGTAAAACGTAGGAAGAATTACAGGTATATCATTTTCCTAAAAAGATACTTTGGCACCTGTTCCTTCTTTCAGAGCCCAGCTACCGTGGCAGAGGGTTTGGCAAGGAGGCCACTCTCATCATGATGTTTTATGGTAAGAATGCCTAACAGAATATGCAAAATCTGATTTGTAGTTGTTACAATGTGAGAGGAACAGAATGAGCACAGAAATTAAGGAATTTGTATGGTCAAAAAAGGCTACTCAACAGAGCAGATTTTCTGACAGAGCAGTCAGTATTAACAGTTGAGCAAAAGTCGTGGGTCATTAAGGTGAACAGTCGCGGATTCAAGACACCGCCCTGTGGGGAGCCTGTACTCAAGGAGGTGGGGTTGGAAACGCCTTCCAATTCGCACAAAATATTTATACTAAAAACAATAACATTTCAACTTGTCTTTAACAGTAGGAACATTGTAAGCATACCTTTAGTTAGTTAGCATAACCAAATCAAATTACTTATCTGTGTAAGATGGTACTCTTTCTAAGGAGTCAGTGGACCCACCTAGAGATGCCACGAATTCAGCATAGGCGTGTGTACATGCAAAGTTTGTGTTCCACCATTAGTCTGTAATCATTCCTTTTCCAAATAAAGCTCTATCTTCGTTATTATCTTGGTCTGTAGGGATTACGCATCTTGGACTCACCACTTTTGAGGCAAAAATTAAATTGGAAAATGAAATCAGTATTGGCATGTTCAAAAAAATTCACTTTAAAGAGGTATGGTAACTAGAAGTTATCCTACTGTATGTCAAGTTGATATTAAATTGTGTTTGTTTCAGTGATAACTTTATCTTCTATATTATCTAGGTGGGAGTAAACAGTACCTTCCAAGAAGTGACACTGAAACTGATTATGGACGAACAGGAGAAACAGTGGCTTCTTGAGCAAACTAATGGAGTGATTGAAACAAAATACAGTGCCATGAAACAACATCACAATTGTGACGGCTGAGAAACTATGCTTAATTTGTTTCAAATTTAGAAAGATGGCTTTTTATTGTCCAAAATTGGAATCGTGTCCTGATTCCATGGCACTTGTTCTTGCTGAAGAAGAAAATGAAGTGTGACCTCTGCCTTGTTATTGCCTTAGGATTTTTTCTAAGGATATAAACATCTAGGATAGTTACAATAAACTGCCTCACCTTAATGAGAAAAAAGAATTTTCAGCTGAAAACTCATCCAGCTTGAACTGTGTTTGATCAACAGCTGCTGTCAAAATGATGTCCTGGACTTGTTTACTGTTTAATTCAGTGCAAATAGCAAAGTATGACTGAGCTGCATTTTGAGGCAAAGAACTCAAGGATTGTGTTACAAATAGGTTGAGAGTGCTCTCACTATAATAGCTGCATTTTACCAAAAACCCTAACTTACCTTCTAGGATGTTTTCTAACTTCCCAGTCTACAACACAGTGTTTGGATTTCCTACTGGCATCCCAACCCAGTATTAACCAGGCCAACACTGCAGGTGTTTGGTTTTTTTTAAATTAGTGGGATAGACCAGCTAATGCTAATGAAGAGAGCTGACTCTGCCCAACTGTATATAAATGTTTTACAGGTATTATACATTATGATGGTCCCATATCTGTACATCTCCATTAGGGAATCAATTATCCATCAAGTCCATTTGTGTTACATTTAAGTCCTTCAGAGTGATTTCTCAAACATCCAGTGGAACTTGTCCTTTTTCTATAATTCCAATAAAACTTACTTTGTCATTAAGTTCTTTTTGTGAAGAAGCTTGTTAAAAAAAACCAGATAATTGATGTCTGCTCCATTTTTTTAATCCTCTAGTTCATACTGACCAATTTTCAAGGTCTCCCTATCATAAAAATAGAAAGGGATCATCATTTTCTCATTATAATTTTTTTTAATGAATTCAAGGCTATAATTCCAAATCCCTCTGGCCACTTAACCTATTGCTAACTTTTTCTAATCTATATACTAAGCCCCCTTTTGCAAATAGTCTAAAAATATATTTGCAGTATTTTTAAAATCAAGCATGCTATCTTCGAAAGAGGAGGGAACACAGGAATATAGTAAAACCATGCTTGTAAGCTCCATTTTGTATAAGAGATGAGTCAACATTCATAATTTGGGGTGGGGGAGGGACTTAATTTGTCAACACTATTGCATAAAACTGAACCTTCAACTTGTTTAATATTTGTGCTGCTAATTGTTCTTTTACTTTTTTATTAATGACAAGCACAATGGTAGGTATGATCTCTTTAAAAAGCACAGGCAATTCAATTGATCTGGTTATATCCTATGTAACCAGATTTATGTTGAGGTACTTGGAATTGGGACTGAAAACAGTCCCGATTCCAAGTACCTCAACATAATTTTTTTAGCTGTTGCCTGGAAATATAAAGTACAAAATAATAAATAAAATTTAAAAATAGCAGAGATTAGTTTAGGCAGAGTGTCCATATGTCTGATGGCCTGGAGCATACTTCTACTGTACTGTTTTGTTCTCGCCTTCAAAGTGATGACAATCAGCACCAAGCTTCTGAACTAGAGGCTTGCCTCTGTAGAAGCTGGTGAAAGCAGTACAATCCGTTTGATAACAAATGAATAACACATTTGGCAAAGCGATGTCAGCATAGTGCAAGACAGCAACAATTAACAAAAAGGAGGGCCAGAAGTAGTCAGAAGCTATTTTGACTCTGTTCTTGATGAGATGTAAATGACAGATTTAGTAATATGAAAGTCCACTGATTTGTAGGGAGAAAACAGCAAATGTGGCCTCCAATCGCTTTACATAGAATTAGGTACTAACAATGCAGTCCTTTGCACATAGTCTCAGATCTAGTTATAACATACTGTAGAGCATACTTCTGGGTACCTATACAGCAAATTGCAGCATTAAATATATTTCCTCTGAATGAAATGCTGCTCAATCAAGGCAATAAAGCACCATGTTCTAAGCTTCATTGATCTGTTGTTGGTTGTGAAAGTGTCAATGGAAGATGGATTTTCCTTTTATCTGGTCGATGACATTTTTCTGTTTATTACTTTCTCATCAGGAATATATTCTGTTGCTTCTATGCCATGATTCTCCACTCTTCCATGTTTTCATAAGAAAGCTTATCCTAGGGAAGAATAATTGGTCAAGACTCCATGAACTTCATGGCTGAGCAAGTGTATGGGCCACCTCTACCCATGTGAAATTGACTTTTAATCATTAGTCCACAACCCATTGATCTGGGCCTTCAGCCTCTTAACCCAAGAGTTCATTTGGTGTCCCATTTATGATTATTCATCTGTGAGGATTGGGAGTTGGAGGCACCATGTTATATGGTCTATTCTATCTGAGCCCAAGCAGTGATGGCAACAGATAAGTGGGTCTTTGAACATTATTTTCCCAGGTTTCAACCTTTTAGAGAAATGCCAGATTTGACTGACAAAAGTCTGCCCTTCAGACATAATTTGGGGAGTTCTGGACTCGCAACTCCTGCTGAAAGAGCCTGGTGGAAGCCAAAACCAAAACCACCTTTGCCCGGTTTCTGATGGTGTGCCAATTGCAGCCTTAAGTGGAACAGGATACACTGAGGACAATCACCTTCGACATCTCTTTCCAAGGCTAGTGTAGTCTGCTGCCCCTGGGGCTGCCTTTGAAGACCACTGTGCAGATCGAAAATGCAGAGGCCTACAGTCTTATGTCATGATACATTGCTGTGGTATCTGTTCCCACTGTGTTTCTGAGTGCAATTCAAGATTCCAACTGCCACCTTTACAATTTTATGCAGCCTGGTATCTGGGTAGCCTTTCCCAGACTGATTCTAACTGCCCAATTCGGATGATAGAGCGCCCCTGCAAAGGAGTTCCCTCTACTGAGAGATGGAATAGGAGAAAATCTGTCAAGAGTTTTGTCTTTGGGAGCTCCCTTACTAAGGAAAAGCCTGCCTTGAGGTTACCTCAGGAGGTTTTTAAAAACTCAATGCTCCCAGTAGCCCTTTGGGAAATTTTTGTGGAGTTTCCAACACCAAAATTGATTGTATTGCTCTTTTATTTATTATTTAACATTACTTTTTTAGTATTTATGTAACAGCTGGAATATTTCAGGACAAAAGCAGTAAATAAAGCTTATATTAATAAAGAAATGCAGGAATAAAGGGAGTGGGTGCTAATGGGATACCATGATATGCTTATTGTTTTGTTTAGACTGGTTGGTTCCTTATCAGTTATGTGTTTTGCTGTGTATTATATTCTGTTCTGTTTTTGCATTGTTTTTATCTGCTGTAAGTCACAGCAATCACTATTGTGAATAGGGCAACTGTACAAATCCAAGAAATAAAGAAATATTTTTAAAGCTTATCTAATGAGTTTATTACATTGCATGTTATATGTCCTTAAACTTGATTCTATTGTAATGATAGTTGAATTTAAGAGAGAGAGAAAATAAATGAAACTTGAATTGAAAAATCACCTGCACTCATTCAAGATCTTGCAAATAGATGTTTTGTGACAAGCTATGTTCACTTATAAATGGACAAATCCATTTGCCATGGCTGCTACTTTAAGAATTGTTTGACATTTTCAAAAATAGAGGTTATGGTCACCTCCCCAAAGGATTCCCAAGTTTTGACTTTCTACAATCTACAACTATGGATCAGTTGTGGGAGATAAATTTTCCTTGCTTTAAAATCTGTCAAATTGTGCCTTCAGTATTTACAGAGAACCACAAGAAAATAACTTTGGCCACGGGAAATAGTTTTAGATCAAGGATAAATATCTACTTCTCATCAGATTTCTACATGTACTTTATGTACAATTAGCAAATCAATCACCAGAGAGTAACAAAGTATAATATATTTATGCATAGCTTGGCAGACTAAGTGAACAAGGGGAAACTTATTTTGGGAAAAAATAATTCTTTCCACCATAAAAGCAAAATATCCCAGTCTGCATTGATTTTAGTTTCTCCTTGAAGGCTAAGTTTAAAATAAAAAGAAAGGCAGTTTGTTTTTTGCAGATCCAGTTCCTTGCTTGTAGGTCAATCAACAACCTCTGGATTGTTGCAAAGTTATTTGTAAATCCGTGGAGCAGCCAGTATTCAACTAGAAAATTCCTGCCGGATCCTCCAGATTCAAATACTAGCAACAAAACCACATTCTGGGGCCACGGAAATAAAATACTATTAGATAGCATTGTATATTGCTCTCGTGAGCAATATAAATCTTTATTAAAACAGTCATTTCCTTTCACTGAGGATAAAGAGCCTCTGTTAAGAATCCCTTTGGATCATCCTCAAGACTTCTGAGAATTTTCCATTGCATCTTTGCACTTTGAACTGACCACCCAAGCTGTTCTACAGCTACACTGTCATGGACTGAAACAGTCATATGGATGCAGATTACATAGGATAGCACAACTTGCAAGTACCACTATATGAGTAGTTGCAAGTATAAGTCACAAGCTAGTAACTTTAGCATGGGATGTCAGCATTCATATAATTGGCTCGCCAAATGGCAAAATATCAAACTTTTAACACAGATGGACTGACAGCTGCCAGTTTATTCATTTAAAACATTTATGTAGTCAGTAGTCACCCATCTTATAACAAATCCTGGCTTCTCCATTGTAACCAGAAAAACCAAGCTGAGTTTGGCCACCATAGTGGCTTTACTAGCTACTTTGAGAAACCTCTAGTCTGGACCATAACAAATAGCACAGATATCAGGATCTGTTGACAATCCAAAATGCAAATCTAGGCTGAGGAATTTCTGGGCATGAGAGAAATTGGGGAAAGAGTGGACAGAGAGTTGTTTTTTCCAGCTGTCAAAATCAGGTGCTATTCTCTATTTGAACATGAATGGCGGTAGATGCAAGCATTTCGTATTGACCTGTCAGTACCAACCTTACAATAACACGGTTAAAAAATGTGTTGTTATAAGTTTGGTACTGATGAGCCAATACAAAATGCTTGCATCTACCGCCATTCATCTTTTAACTGCTTTGTTCAAATTGTTAAAGGGGACTAACTGCTATTCTCTATGTTGCATATTTAGGATTTCATACATACAGAACAAAGAGTTTTGCTTTTTCCCATGTTCTTTTATTCTCCTTTCAAACCGCCAAGACATCTTTAATAGCACAGCAGCTTCTATCTCCCTTTGACTCGACCCATTAGATCCACCTTTGTACTTCTTTCCGTTGGAGTAGAGGCACTGTCACCAGTGTTATCAAGGGTTGCTCAAAAAGCATTTGAATAGACCAGTCAATATGGATTTGTTCTAATAGAGCAGTTAGACTAATTGCAGAAGCAAAAGGACTAGAACAGATCATTAACCCTGTGACCATAAATGTCCATTCTTAATCAAGATAACACAAAATGATGACGTGGACATTGTGACCCCAGAGCAGTCTTTCATTTGTTGTCTTGCATGTGAAGGACAGAATTTGCGTTGGAACATCATCATGCATGTTTCATCACTTGCCCTCTTTGGCCCTGCCCAGACACCTATGCGTCAGATTAGGTATCTAAAAACTCCAGTAAAATAGCTCCTCTATCTTACTCATTGATGTTGCCTGTTTCCAAGAAGGACCTTTTTCGCGGCTCACGATTACAGCAATTTCATGGAGCATCTCTTTAATGTTATCACATATTAGTCAGCAGCTTCATCTCCCACCATCTCATTTTTCTATTAAGAAGGATAATCTCTGACAGCAACAATACATGGTCAATCTCCAAAGATACAGAGGTTCCACAGCACCATGATTCAATCATTATTGTGCTGGGGGAGGCTTACAAATCAAAACCATTTAAAACCATTATTATGAGCTTTGGGTCAAAGACACTACAACAAAAATGCATACACCTATAGTTATTAACAAAACTAAAAGTTAGTTGTAAAATACAATAAAATAGAATTCTTTATTGGCCAAGTGTGATTGGACACACAAGGAATTTGTCTTTGGTGCAGATGCTCTCAGTGTACAT
>JANHFT010003760.1:78338-98299 GCA_032467955.1 Pseudoxenodon macrops
TAAAGTTTTGCGGGTTTGGGGAAGAAACCACAGAATCAGGTAATATATTCTAGGCATTGGCCACTCTGGCTGAAGTCGTATTTTTTGCAATCCAGTTTGGAGTGGTTTACCTTACGTTTGTGTCTATTGTGTGTCGTGTATTGTTGTGGCTGAAGCTGAAGTAATCATTGACAGGAAGGACATTGTAGCAGATGGTTTTATGTACTACGCTTAGGTCGGTCCAAAGATGGCAAAGTTCTAAGTTGTCTAAGCCCAACATTTCAAGCCTGGTGGTTTAAGGTATTTTGTATTTCTGTCATGCACTCCAGCAGCTCTTACTGTAGTTACACTTCCTCCTCCTGTAAAATGCATTGCTCCTACTCTGACCAAGGAGAACTCTAGGACCTTCTCATTTTTAACTTACTTTATAATGAGATTTTCACATATCACTTGATTATGGTTTCTAAAAGCTTCCAGGTTCTGTTTCCCTATTCTGCATTTAGAACAATGGCTACTTAGCAATACAATTTGTTTACTTTCACTTATGTTTTCATATGTTTTAGGTGAGATTCAAGCTTTCAGATATCTCAGATGGATTATGATGATAGGTTAGGTCTCCAGAATTGGAAGCACTTCAATAGTTCTTATCATTGCAAGATCTTTTGCCCTGGGGAACAGGCAAGAACATGAAGTATCTCAAGAGCTAAAGAACTACCTTGGGTCTCATAGAGAGGAAAAGCATTAGACTGCATTTTAAATTCTTTGTAGCCTTGAGCTTTATAATTATCATAATAGCAAACAAATAATCAAAATGAAAACCCTAACTGAGAAACTAATAGCCCACACCATATTGATTAGAGCAGCATGGTGAGAATGATCTAATGCTGTAGCAGTCTTTTCAGTAAAAATCTATTCAAGTTTTGTATACTTTTATTATGGTCTTTGCTGTTAGAGATGTCAGCTAAGAAAAGAGATTGTAGTTGAGGGGTGGAATAATTTGCATGCAGAAGGTCCTCATTTGGTCACCAAGATCTACATCTATGGCTGAACAATTTTTTGCCTAAAACTGTAGAGAGCTTTAATGCGAGGCTAAGAAAAGCAGATGTCTGATTTGGTTATATGAATCAGTTTTTTATGTTCCTAAAAAGCTGGTATTCATCCCTGCCTATTGGAGCAAATGAGTCTTGTAGCCATTATCCACAGGTTAATTCAGATATTAGAAGTTGGTCACATAATTCACGAATATAGTATGTGATAAGCATAGGATTTCTCTCCTAAATAAAGTAATTATTTAGGTGACTCAATACCGTGTTTCCTGGAAAATAAGACCCTGGCTTATATTTTTTGAACCCCAAAATAAGCGCTTGGCCTTATTTTCAGGGAAGCCTTATTATTTTGGGGCACATGGAGCAAGAGGGGGGCCCCCTTGCCGTCTTACCTGATTTCCAGCTCTGTCTCTCTAACCTAACCAAATGCGGGGACCGGCTGCACATGCGGTTAAATATTTTCAGGGAGGGCTTATTTTTCAGGGAAGCGCTCAAAATCCCGATTTGACTTATTATCAGGGAATGTCTTATTTTTGGGGAAACACTGTAGATATATTAGGCCAGGGCAGAGGTGGGTTTCAGCAGGTCCTGACCCGTTCTGGAGAACCGACAGCAGAAATTTTGAGAAGTTTGGAGAACCGCTAAATACCACCTCTGACTGGCCCCGCTAGTCATTTGCTCTTTCAGTTAGATGCTATTTTTTGACTGCTGTGTGACCGCGCACACGCGAGGCATGACCCTTAGCAAATCCGCAGCAAAACAATTTACAACCCACCCCTGGGAACAACCAGTGCCTGCATTTTTAGTGGACTGTATGGGGAACATATCAAGCATATTCTTGTAGAGAATGTATGGATAATTATTACGTGTGCTGTCTGCACCAAGTTAGACTGTAAAGAAAAGAAATTATCCCCCTCCAGAGCAAGTGAGGGGCATTTTAAGGAAAAAGTATTGAGACAAATGGTTGGACCCAATTCTAAAGTTCTGTAGACCTCTGTTTGCAATATAACCTCCTGAGTCAAAGGCTCAGCACAGATAGCAATATGTTAAAAATAGAAATCCTATTACTGTTATTAAAACTAGGCTGAGTTGAAAGGGGAGGGTGAATGCCCTTTTGCAAATCTTTTGAATGGCAAACACTCCCCCCCACACTTCATTTCGTGGTGTTTTGGTGGCTACTTGGAAAGGTTTCAGTTGGAAATGTCTTTTTTAGCAAATCCTTAAAAGCTGGTACAATAAGCAGATAAATGAAACAGATGAAATATGGCTTTATTTTCCTGATTCTTTTTAAAGTAATTCATTATTTAGCTCTATTTGGCTGCTATTCTTGTTACTGCTCCTGATGTTTAATCTGGTGGTTGTCCTATTTTACATGTTGGGTTTTATGCTGCCTTATCCATTCATGATAAAAGAATAATAAAGTCAAATATTAATACCAACAAGGTGGGGGCACTAAATAAATACACAGGGTAAAGCCTCGGGAAAGTATTAGATAATGGTTAAGAATAAGATTAATATAAATCTAGTTTTGAAGCTGTGCTTATTAAATGTTCTTAACCAAGTGATTCTACCAGGGTGAAGGTGGAGGATTGCTGCCAGAGGTCTTGAACCATACAATGTGAGAGGGATTTGTTTTTGTTTCTTTTCCTGTTCCAAGGTGTTATTTTCTTACTTTAGAATTTTAGAACTGAAGGAACAACATCAAATTTCCTTTCTAGTGAAGTCATTGGAAGAGGAATAGTGCGGATCCGCTTGTCATAAGGGAGGAAGGAAGGGGGAGGGATCCCATGAGGGAACAGTCTCCCCCAATCAGCTTCCAGTCTCACACGGAATCCATATATCTGTGGAGATTCTCGGTCATCCAGGTCATGGTTGTCCCAAAGGTGCTTTTTCAAGAAGCAACTGGACTTTCTGGTTTTTCTCTGAAGATGTTTCGCTTCTCATCCAAGAATTCTTCTTCTGTTCTGACTGGATGGCGGGGAATGGAAGGGTTTATACCAGTGGTGAAATCCAATTTTTTTTACTACCAGTTCTGTGGGCATAGTGTGGCTTGGTGGGTGTGGTATGGTGGGCGTGGCAGGGGAAGGATACTACAAAATCTCCATTCCCTCCCCACTCTGGGGTCAGTCAGAAGTGGTATTTGCTGGTTCTCTGAACTACTCAAAATTTCCGCTACTACTTCTCCAAACTACTCAAAATTTCCGCTACCAGTTCTCTGAACTACTCAAAATTTCAGCTACCAGTTCTCCAAACTGCTCAAAATTTCTGCTACCAGTTCTCCAAACTACTCAAAATTTCCACTACCGGTTCTCCAGAACCTGTCAGAACCAGCTGGATTTCACCCCTGGTTTATACCCCTTGCAGACACCTGGTCATTTGCATTATTTTAGAAAGCCATTAAGGCCACCTGGAGGTTTTTCTGGGTCCTCAAGGTCACCCAAGTATTGCAGATGGATTCCATGCTTCACCATCCAGTGAGAGCTGAAGAAGCTTCTTGAATAAGAAGTAAAATGTCTTCAAAGAAAAAACAGAAAGCCCAGTTGCATCTTGAAAAAGCTCCTTCGGGAGTACTTTGGGAGAACCAAATTCAGATATTTTTGTCTTGTTTACTAATTCAGAGATTTTGCATCAGATTAAGGACAAGGAGAAAAAGAGTTATTCTACCAACCCATCATATAGCAATAGCACTTAGACTTAAATACCATTTCACATTGCTTTACACAGCCCTCTCTAAGTGATTTACAGCGTCAGCATATTGCCCCCAACAATCTCATTTTACCGACCTGGGAAGACTGGAAGGCTGGGTCAACCTTGAGCCTGTGAGAATCAAACTGCTGGCAGTCGGCAGAATGAGCCTGCAATACTGCATTCTAGCCACTGAGCCACCACGGCTCTTATAAGATGCTGTCATATATGACTGCTGCTTTGCTTCTTGATGTAGGTATCTGGGTCCTTATGGTCCTTTGAGTTGTATGGGCTATAGAAGCTGTAAAACAAGGAAAGAAAACACATGAATACATCTCTGGGTATCTCCATTTATATCACTGTTCCTTCTGTGGTTTTTTTTTTAAAGAAGATCCCTTTAATAATAAATAACACATCAGATGAGGAAGGGAGGGAGAGAGGAAGCTGGAAGGCTGGAGAGCCAAATCCTGCCTAGCATCATATTATTTGTATAAGTGTATGGGGACCTCTATGGATAGATAGCCTCCTGAGCTAATATTGTAGTAAGAGAGCAATCCCTTCCTTGCAGCTTGAAGTCAGAAGAAAGCAAAGTAGGACCCAAAAAGAACTGTCATTGTTTCACCAAGCTCTGGCCCTGATCTTTCTCATTGCTTGGCCTGTACGTTTGGCCAGGAGTGGGCTGCAGAGGTGGGTTCCTACCGGTTCTATAGAGTAAGTCGTAACTCTGCGGTGACATCACAGAGCCAGTTCACAGAGTCAGTTCCAAATCCATCTTGGATTTTTTTGACTGCTAATTAGTTTTTGAGTGTCACGCATGCGCTCGCTAGCTCACTTTGTGCACACGCTCAAGGCACGACCCTGAGCGAACCGGCAGCAAGAAGATTCAGAACCCACCTCTGCTGGGCTGCTGGGGGTTTGCAGGGGTTTGGGAGAACCATTAGCTAAGATTCTGTGCAGTTTGGAGAACCACCAAATCCCACTCTTGGCTGGCCACTGCACACACCCCCCAGAATCCCCATGTGGCCCATTTTGGATACAGGTAAGTGTAGGGTGCATGCAGAGGCTTGGGGAGGGCAAAAAATGGGCCTACCAAAAGTTTGGGAAGGCCAGAAACTGGCCCGTTTCCAGCGTCCAGAGGGCTCTGGGGAGGCCATTTTTGCCCTGCCGGAGGCTCAAGGGAAGCCCCCTCCTCCGTGGTGCAGGAGGCGGAGTAGACCATGTCCATCAAAGCCACGCCCACCCAGCAATTGGACAGAGAACTCCTTGCTAAAAAATTTGAAGCCCACCCCTGGGTTTGGCCATTATTTATCACCCAACAGATTGCTCCCCAAGGAATGTGGCTTTGCGGGGGAGAGCAGTACAGAGAGTTAAAGTCCATGCCCTTTCTTGAACATATTATGGAGAGACTATCTCCAGTTGATTCTGTCCATCTTGTGACATCAGGAAGAAGTGGCACATTCTGAATCCCATAGATACTAGGCAGTGTCATGTTTTCCTTCTTTTTTTAATAGTAAGCCACCCAGAAACATTGGAAGTTGGATGGCCTCTTAATTTGTATAAATAAATAAAGCAGTGACAGGAATTGTAAATACATAAGCCTTGATCCAGCTAAAGCTTCTACACGGACATATTCCTAGATTAGAGACATAAGTCAAGGACAACAAATTGTGTCCTCAGATTCTGGGTACGGAATTTCCACCCTACGTTAGCCAGAGGTTGCAAACGTATTTAGCTTTTCTGCAGAAGGATCTAAATTGAGACTCTCCTGCTCTCTTAAGTCTGGTTGGCATTCTTCTGAATCTCTACAGGTGATATTCAGTTAAGCAAACAAATGATCTCATCCCAGGTAAAGTCACTTTTTATCAAAGTTGCTTCAATGCCAGCCCAAATGCTGGGTATTTTTTCAAGAGACTAAATCCATGTGTTTATCTATCTGTTTTGTTATGTGACTGCCTGTGTTATAACATTGAATTTTCTAGGTTCATTATTCTTAGCTCCGTAGATGCCAAGCGTTGCTGCTTTCACTGCATTGTATATGAAGATTACAGATAATCTTCAAGTGAAGATGTGAAAATTTCTGACCTTTACCGAAAGCTGAAAACCTTATTCCTGGAATTGCAAAGCAAATAACGCTTTTTATAATGACGGCCGATGTTTCATAACATGCTGCTTACAGTGCCAAAGTACGGGTAATATCTATGCTTGTCTTGCATTGCATTTGAAGCACCCAGGATGATGATGTTATCCATTCAGTCCGTTCAATTCTTGGAGATTCTCTGGGCCAGAGAACCTCTCCCCAATCTTGCACTATTTCTTTGAATTTTTCTATGTTCTAGCTCAGGGGTCACCAATCTTTCGGACCTCAGGGACCAGTAAATTCATAATTTTAAATCCCACGAACCATTACTATGATATGCCTAATGACCGGCTGGGTGGGAGGAGCTAGGTGGTCATGTGACTGGGTGGGCATGGCCAACTCAATGTCACTCATGCCGAGGAGTGCCTCATCAGCCTCTACTCACCCCTCCCCTCACAGCCACTACTGGCCTCCCCGCCTGGGTTCCTTAGGGCGCCAATAGGAAGCAGTTGTTGGAGCTTAGCAGCCACCACAAGAAAAAGTTGGCAAAACAGCTGGCTCAGTTCAAGTTGGATATAACCCTGAGGACACAGGTTGCCTCAATGACTCTCTAAAATGAATGCAAATGACAAGCTGTCTGCAAAGAGTATAAATCCTTTCATTTCCCACCATCCAGTCACAGCTGAAGAAGCTTCTTGGATGAGAAGTGAAACATCTTCAAACAAAAGCAAGAAAGTCCAGTTTCCTCTTGAAAAAAAGCACCTTTAGGATAATTAAAGAAATGATTTGCCTTCTTTCTACGAGTGTGAAAGTGACTGGCCCATAGTTCTCCAGCTGGTTTCTATGGACCAGTACTTGCAATCTGCTGTTTTTTTTAGGCTAGTGCTTTTAATCACTACCTCAGAGAACAATATCAAACATCCGTTTAAAATAACAATAGTAAAATTTCTGTCTGTTAGACCTAATTTAATAACCTTTTGATACTCTGTGCTACTTTATCCCCCAAATAAATCTTGTTCTTTGTATGGTACAACAGCCATAATTCCTGTTTTGAAAGAATCAGTAGGAAGATGAGAGAGGCAAAGAGTGAAAATGTACTGCCCTCAGGCGTTCAGGTTGGAAAATGTATTAGATTAGAAGAGATGGTTTCTTTTTTGTCCATTCAAGGCGAAAGGAAAGGAAAGGAAAATCTCCTTGAAAACTTTATATTGATTCTGTCATACATGTCCTTTTATTCAAGACATGTAAACTTAGAAATGCAATTTCAGAATGGGAGAGATAATTTTAAAATATGAGCATGAAATAGTTGTGCTCTCATCAGAGAACTGAATAGAAAAATGACAACCTTTTCTAATTGGATGTTACTTTAACAAGAGAGGATGAATGTGCCAGAGGGAATTTTGAGGAGAAATGATACAGAAAAATGAGGTTTGAACTAAATCTGTAGATTTCTTCATTTTCAACTAAGCATTCAGAATACGAAGAATTGGACTAAACTACTGACCTGCAGATATCTTGAACTAATCAGAAGTTAACCTTGGAAATATGCATTCTTTCTCCACAGATTTTTCACTCCTGGGTGAAACTGAGCATTTCTTCTGGGCAATTATAATCAAAGCTAATAACTAAGCAAAATTTATTTTAATCTGCCATTTACAGAGTGTTTCCTATTACCATTTCAAATCTAGCTTTAACTGAAATCCAGAGCCTCATTAATAGGAATGTTTTAGAAACTCCAATGTTCTTTAATCTGTCAAAATGAATGGGGAAAGTATACCATTCAGAAAATCTTTTAGATGGAAAGAGAAAATAAAATGACAAAAGTAAATCTTAAAATGGGGTTTAAGGCATTCATTTCACTTTGACACAAATCCTCCTTCAAAAATGACTTTTTGAGATCTCAGAAATAAAAAAAATAAAGGCCTAGAAAAGAGAGATAAATGTAGAGAAATTAAAATCTTCTATCACTCTCCTATTGCTTTTCTTAAATTGGAGGATGGGCATTTACATGGACATTTTTATATCTGTGATCAATTTATCACACTTATTTATTTTGCGATTAATAGAAAACACTTGAGCCAAATTAGCTATGATGACCCCCAGTTTTCTAAATGTATTTGCTTCCATCTAATGCTTTGCAACATGGATACCCGTCACATCCTGGTCATAATCTACTTCAAGTTCTCCCCTCAGAATGCCACCATAGAGCATTGCATGCCAAAACAATCAGACATAAAGAAAGATTTATTTTCACCTGTGCCATCACTCTGCTGAACATTTAATTCCCACCGCACTGTCTCATTTCTCATCTTTTCTCATCTTCTCATCTTCCCTACAATCTTGTATTGGTTTCTTATCAATTGTTATTTGTAATTTATGGTTAATGGTTCTAACCATGATTATGATCTATGACCTATTACTTGCTGTTTATATGTACACTGTGAGCTTATGCACCGGAGATAAATTCCTTGTGTATCCAATCACACTTGGTCAATAAACTTGTTCTGTTCTGCTCTGTTCTGTTCTAGTCTAGTCTAGTCTGTTCTGTTTCTATTCTGCATTCTATTCTCAATTCTATCCTATCCTATCCTTCCTTAGTTGAGTTCCATTTCTGATAACTTTGTAGATATAACCACTGAGTTTTCTTGGCAGAAATAATTTGTCTTTTTCAAGAATATCTTTGACTTAGTTTTGTCCATAAGCTTAAATTTTTCTGGTGGTCTCCTCCTATCTATGAAAATTTTATAAGATGGCTGGTAATTACTATTCCTTCTTCTTATCTCCAACACCCATGGTTTCAATGGAAACCACTGTGTAAAGAACACCTTGTATCATTCTGGATATTTTGGGTCATGTAGTAGTAGTATTGATTTTAACTTGGTTTTAAAAGATAGAATTTTTGTATTTTATATTTTGATCATGATTAGCTGATAAAGGGACATAAAATAAGGAATATCTATTCATAAAAGCAGTGGTTTTGATCACTAGTAAATCCAAATGTTTTTAATAATTAATCAGATCATCTCCTACTTGTAATTAACAGAGGGTGGGGCCTGGTCTTATGGTTTGATCTGGGATGAATTTGAATGAGCAACTCCTAAGGAAGTGGATAGGTGCTTTTATACTGTATATTGGGCATTAATACAATTGAGCAAGTCCAGAGGTATTTCACAAGAAGAGTAATCTACTCTTCTGCTCACAATAGATACCTTATGCCACCAGGCTTGAAATTCTGGGCTTGGACAACCTAGAACTACACTGCCTATGGTGTCACCTAAGCGTAGTACCCAAAATTATCTGCCACAATGTCCTGCCTGTCAACAACTACTTCAGCTTCAACCACAATAATACATGGGCACACAATAGATGCAAACTTAAAGTGAACTGCCTCAAACTCGATTGCAGAAAATACGATTTCAGCAACAAAGTGGCCAATGCACTACCTGACTCTGTTGTTACAACCTCAAACCGCCATAGCTTCAACCTTAAACTGTGTACCGTGAATCTCAGCCCATTCTTAAGAGGTCCCTAAAGGAGGAGTGTATAAGCGCTCCAGCATGCCTATTGTCCCTGTCCTACTGTCCCCATTTATTTGTACTCATATCCTGTGTTCATGTCCATGTTTATACTTATATCTGTTATCATGTTTGACAAACTAAATTAAAAAAAATACTATAAGTTTATTAAACTCAGACTTCTCTAATATAGGGGTGAAATGGACCTCTAATTGAGTATATATTGTGGAGGGAGAAGGTGGTATCTCCAGATTTGAAGAAGGTGCTGATACATTCCCTTCTCAAGAAGCTGTCCTTGGACCAAACAATTTTAGATACCGTAACTATCATCCTTTCACCAACCTTCAGAATCCTGAAGAAAGTGGATTCAGTTGGTTCTCAGGCTGGAATTCAGTACTGAGAGAACCTTGAGAGAGACATACTTGTAAATGACCCAGGGCAGAGTTGGGGTGGGTGAGGTGCCTCCATCCTTGTGCTCCTTGAGTCTTCAAAACTAACCCTTGAATCTTCAACACTAACCCTTGATCATGGTATAATTCTGAATCAGCTTTGAAAAATGGAAATGGAGGTACCATTTATGGTGCTTTCTTTTTCCTTACAAGTTATGCTCCCTGCAGGATACCATGTTTCCTGCATGGAAAGACAAGTTCTTATTTTCTTTTGACCCCCGAAATAAGCCCTTGGCCTTATTTTCGGGGAGGTTATTTTTGAGTTGCAGGAGGCGGCGAGCGTGGTTACTTCATGGCTTCTGCTGTTTTGGGGAGGGCTTGTTTTTGGGGATGGCATATTTAAGCGCATGTGCTCAAAAGCCTGATTGGGCTAATTATCCGAGGAGGTCTTATTTTCAGGGAAACAGGGTACCTGTACACCAAAGAAAAATGGCAACTACCGCAGACACACAAAATGCCCGTTATTCATTTTGTCAGGCAATAACAATTTTGCTTGGATCAGATTAAAAACAATCTGAGCATTTATCACCCCACATTATTACCGTATTATTTTTTAAATTGCATTTTAAACGTACCAGTTTCATTTCAATAGCCAAATTCACTAAAGATGCCTTTTTTAAAATTCTTTTAATCCACAAATTGAAAGACACTTTCATTTTATGATCTTCAGTATAGAGCGAAGATGGATGGCCAACCCATCCGTCACGCAATGGATACCATGCTCCCAACCAATGGCATCCTAGCATAACTTTAGCAAATAAATAAATAAATGGTTTTGCTTTTTTCTCTCTCTCTCTCTCTTTCTGCAAAACTATAGTTGAGATTGGACTTGTGTCTTCCTCAGCTCTGCTCCAACGGCTCACCTCCTCACCCATTTTCTGAGCACCTCTGTGTTTCAAACAATTCCAGAGATTGCAGAACCTTTTTTTTTTTGTCCCAGAAAAAAAAACCATTTGATTTCTGTTTTATTACCCAATTTTTTGGGGCAGGAAATGAGTGGTAGTGGTGGAGGAGGAGAAACCACTGGTATTCTAAAGAGAGCATCTTGCTCTATATTGCTTCTCTGTTGATTAGAGTTATGTAATCAGATTTTAATATTGAAACCTGAGGGTTGTTTGTTTGTTTTTAATGTGGCAAATTCTTTCTTTGAAGTATCTTTTCAGTGGCTTTCAAATGGCAGAGGCAAGTAGTGTCCAAAAATAATTTAAAAAGCTCCAGCACTTGAAATTTGGCTTCTTTCATTCCAAATTTACTAGAATGGACTCTGATGAACTTTTAACGCCAAAGTGAAAATCTGGAAACTGTGACTGGTTAGAAGGCAGGGAAAATATTGTGCTGACCTCCAACAACCTTTTGAAACAGAACAATCCCAAACTCTACCATGCAATTCTCATACGCCCTGATCAGGTCTGATGTCTTGTGGTTGAGAAAAACATACTGATACGCTTGGCTGTTCCGACTAAGGTTACTTACATAACTGGCATGTTAGGAAAGCAACGAGACAGAGGGACCAGTTTGCATGCAACGCTAAGCCAACCACTGATGGAGCAAGAGATGATTTATCTGCTTTGGCTGTCAAGAGGAACCAAGCAGAATAATTATACAGCAAATACCAGTTGAAGCTCACTTGCTCCTGCTAAATCAGAGTTCTGGTTTCTTGATATGAGTGAGTGGCCCATTGTTCTAGCAGTAGATGTGACCTCTTTCTGTCCAGCCTGGTATTTCTAAACTAGATTTCTAAAATGAACTACATGGAAACCACAAAAATAAGGTTTATGGCTACTCTATAGCAATAGGCTTAAAGTAGCCAACATGTAAGACCCAGAGTTTTGGAAAATAAATGGGAATGAAAGGAACAAATGCTTTTGAGTCACTTCTGATGACCCTGTAGACACATCTCATTTAGTTTTCTAGGCAACAGTACAGAAGTACTTTGTGGTATCTTTTTCTGCAATGTGAAAAGCAGGGAGTTTCGAGAATAGGCCAATGGACTCCCTTTCAAGTACTAAAGGTTAATCTTGTTTAGAGCCAAGGGTCTCTAAACTTGGCAACTTTAAGACTTGTGGACTTCATCTCCCAGAATTCACAGCTGACTTAAGCCAATCTCTGCTCCTCTGCAAGTGTCATGAATGGTCTAGTTCAGTGGTCACCAACTGGTTGTCCGTGGATCACTGGTGGTCCTCAAGAAAATTTTGGTGGTCCATGGACCACTGGTGATTCACAATTTTTTTTTGTTGTCTGCAGAAAAATTATTTGCATTTTTAATATTGTACTAAATGCTATTTATCTTTTTAAGAAATTCATATTAGTGGTCCACGTGATTTAAAATTATGAATTTAGTGGTCCCTGAGGACCGAAAGTTTGGTGACCCCTGGTCTAGTTTGTATCAACTTTACATTAGCATCTCTCTACCCCCTCTCTTCCTCCCTCCCTCTCTCTCTCCATTTTAACAGTGCAACAACAAAGTAGCAACAAAAAAAATCTACAAAATTGATAGTGAGCAAGAACATTTACAGCTAGCGATGGTGCCTTTCAGATATCTTGGATTACAAATGCCATCACTCTCAAACAACATATGGAGGATGCAAGATATAGTCCAACATGTATGCAAGATACTAGGTTGGGGGAAACTGGCTTATAGCTCTCGTTTATAATGAAATCAGATTGTTGCCTTATCAGCATTTTGCAGGTGTGTTACATCTGGAATTGAATATCCAAGCCAAGCCCTTCCAGAGGCAGCAAGTCCAATAAACCCTTAATGGTTTTAAACTGGGATTATTAAAGTAATTCCAATTTAATAACATGCCATTTTGTGCATAGCTTTTAGATCTTCACTACAGGTTTTTGCCTTAATCTCTTTGGTTGCATAAAGTTGTAAGTAGAGCAATGATCATAATACTGTTTACATTTGTTTTCATGCAGTTTACTTATGATTACCGGTATATAAATAACCAGCATGAATCAAGAAGTATAGCCTGAAGCAGTAATCTCAGCAAAACTCTGGTTACCTTAACCTTTGATCTCAGAAGACATCCCAAATTCTAGCCTATTTAAGCTAAAGCATTTGACATGTAAAAATCCTCAATTAAACATCATTTCAAACTAATGTGTATCATTAGATTGCTCAAAACTGAGATTGCTAAATCCTATATCTAGTACCTGCAGATACCTGAAGGCATCTATTCTACAATATATCCTACTTTAACCCCTGGCGTTTCCTTGGGAAAAATAAAGTCATCCTCCACTTTCTCTAGTTTGCACAATGCCTTAGCTAAGCTATGCTTATTCAGTCCCCTCTGGCGTCAAGATTCTCCACAGAAGTGATATCTTTACAGTATGCCTACAGTACTATTTGAGGGAGAAATGTGTTCATACAAAAGTTTAATGATAAAGAAGGAAGAACTACCATCCTGTGTTGTGGCCATATGTTAATGATAAAGGTTCTAAGACTATTTCCGCCAGTTGACAAATTTACTATTACTAGCCTTGAAAGACAGAAGATCATAATAATTGTACCAAACCATTGCCTGCCACTCAGTGCAAAAATAAAATAAAATATCAATTTGCCACACTCTGGCTGGGCTCCCTGTAGTTGCCAGACATGAGTGTGCACATCTGCACTCTGTCCATAACTGATGACATGAAACCACTCCCGCGCATATCAACATGTGTTATATGTTCCCCACTGCAAATTCCAGCTTTCAGAATGACCTGGTGGTATGCAGTGGTCTTAAACGCCCATGATGGCATTAAAAAGGCTAGCTATGGCCAAGGAACATGTAGATTCAAGAACTTCCAAACTGTGTGACCCAGTGTCAACAGCATTAATGGACATACTTCTAGCGAATAAACTAAGGAACAGAGGGCATTAGCATCTGCTTCAAAGCTTAATAAAATCTTGACAGAAGAGTCACAGTGTCCCATGCTGAGTGAAGTCAGTAAAACATCCCTGTCATACTAGTCATAATGGCGAAAACATGCAAAAAATACATGTACAGCATGTACATGTACAATTCCTTGGCTCCAGAGACCCGATTTGGATTTAGCAAAAATTTTCCATGGCTTTGCTGAAAGGATGTTCCATGATTATTTTTTCTATTTTATTTTTTGTATGTATGTATTTTATTTTTTGTATGTATGTATTAATTATAGTTATATTGCCGCCCACCTCACAGCAAGCGACCCTGGGTGGTTTTTCTACTGAAAGGCAACGAGTATGCAGGGAAAACAACTTACCAATGTACCGTATTAGCTTTCTAGGCTAACTTAGCTGCACAAACACGTATTTTCATTGGAAGATTTTGAAAATAAAAACCTTTATTATCTTTGATCTCATAATCAAATAGAAATCTGCAAACTACAGGCTATACTGTAGAAGTCTACAGATGTTGCATGTATGTAGAAAGTAGAGGAGAAATTTGTTTTCTTTCCCTTTTATGGAATATGAGATTCATTAACGACAGGAAATATTCCTTCAGATCATATATCATTCTGGAATTTGTTATGAATATCCACCAACGTATCGCTTTCACAAGAGATGTTTATACAAATCTTCTGAGGATAAAGGCCTTAAGCTAAAGATGTATTCACCTATAGGATAGCTACAGTGTATATTATCTTTGGGATCACAAGAAGCATAATTTTGAATATAAAGAGTGAATAGTTTTTATATACTGCAATGCCAGAAGGGGAGCAAATCCAGATCTGGGTGACCATTTTAAAAGTTGTGCTGTGAGATTACTCTCCTGCCTTGTGGCAGTTGGATTATACAGTCCCTCAGTCTTCATTTTATCCCCTTGGTTCTTTAAATTCTATCTGAAACTACAGGGTGAGGTAATCCACGGATGTCAACTAAAATGACATCAACTCTGCCTCTCCTTCTGATCAACAAAGGTGTCACAATTGGTATTCTGAACCAGTTGTGTATTGGATGAGGGCCAAAACCTGAAATCAATCCACCCAAGATGGAGAAACCTTTTGTGGAGGGTGTCCAGTTGAGTGCTGGGGTGGAGAGGGGGGTTATACGTTCATTGAAGGGAACCAGTCCACAATCTGGGGATGTTCCTAGACCCTTCATTGCCACTACAGGTCTATGGTCTTGGTGGCATGAAGTGCTTTTTATCACCAGCCACAACTCTACCTGGACAGATAAAAGTTCACAACAGTTATTCATGTTGTGGTAACTTTCCAATCAGATTATTGCAATGAATTGTACAAGGAACTGCCTTCAAAACGGTCTTCAAACTTCATTTGTTTCAGAATAGATCAGCTAAACTGCTCGCCAGGCTTGACTGATACAAATGTATTATGCCAGTTCTTCAACATCTACACTGACTAGCAGTCTGTTTCCAGACCCATTCAAAATGCTTATCATTTTAGCACCTTTCTATTTTCCTTTGATGTTTGGACATTTTTGTTAAAAAAAACAACCCTAAATAAATAAAGCAACCTAGAACTATAGAGAAATTTCTTGACAGTGAGAACAATTACGGTAGTGGAATGACTTGCCTTCAGAAGTTGTGGATGCTCCAACACTGGATGTTTTTAAGAAAAGATTGGACAGCCTCTTGCCTGAAATGTGGAGGGTTTCCTGTCTGAGATGGGGGTTGTACTAAAAGACCTCCAAGGTTCCTTCCAACTCTGTTATTGTGTTATAATTCTGTTGCATAAATCCAAGAATTACACACTCTTATTTCCGTGTTTGAAAATACCCTTTTCATACTACATTTAAGTCAATGCATAGCTTCTTGGTTCAAAAAAATATTTTAAAAATCGAACTGGTAGAACAAAATATTGAAATAATTTCAACTATTAAAAAAAACATGTCTATACAAAACCTAACAGTGTGGACTTAGTTAGTTTTAGCTAGTTAGTTTTATTTATTGACATTGTAGTTATATACACAGTATATCCATACAATGAAATTCACTGACTTAGGAAGTGAGTCCAATGAATTTTTACAGCTTTCCTAAACTGCCAACCACCAAGTAAGTTAAACATTTCATATTTGCTTCTTGCTTGATTTTGAAAGGTGATGACAGAGAGAATAAAGCCTCCAACGCAGGTCTAAAACCCCAAAAAACGCTGATAAGGAGATAAGGATCTTTGTGGTTGTCATCTCAAGAGCAATCCTCCTCCCCAACAGGTGTTCTTCATAGACTGCTGTGACTTTTGCAGATCGCATAATCTTCAAGGTTTGACAATCTCTCCATATTTAGCAGATGGGGGAAGCCTGGTGCTAACAGTTCAGACTTTAAATCTGGAAGAAGATAATCAAATGATGCTGGAATAGAGCTAGAAAGACATGTTTGAATGGTTGGCACCAGATAAAAGACTGCCTTTCATATTTCTGGCCAGCTGAAGTTTCTGGCTGGTTCTAAAAAGACGGACACATAAGTATGAGAGCATTGCAAGGGAGCATGAAAGCAATCAACACATAGATAATAGCAAGAGATGCTGCCTGCAGCTAGTAAATAAAAGCAAGCAGATAAAAGGCCTATAGATCACTCCACCACTGGAGCTTTTCAGAGGAGTGTTGGATTGAGAGAGTACTCTCAAGCTACGCTACTGCTCCTTGAATGGGAATGCAACCCCATTCAGGAGCAGGAAAAAAAATTCCCTTCAATAATCAGAAGACCTTCTTTATAATAGACAAGGACCATTCATCTGGATTTTGCTTCATTTGGCCAACCCTTCAGGAATTTGGCATTGGTAACTTCTTCCATTACTAACAGGTTTTCACCATGTAAAGTGGAACCTCCATTCTCCGTTGACCTTCTGCGTCTACAAGCACACTTCCTCTTCTTTTCATTCCCTTCTTAAATCTTGATGTGTATTGACTTTTGATAGCAATGTTGATTTTAAAAGAAAGCCTTTGTTGACACAGAATGGTCCAGGCTGAGTTTTGCAAAAGTGTCATTCCTTGGAAAAAGTACTTGACTTCGGTTAAATCCAATAGACAAACCTTCGCAACTAAGTGCTAGACTGCAATCTCTCTATGCTACAATATGTTGACTTGTTTTGATTTATCACCTGTACTGTAAAACATCTAGAAAATAACCATTTGAAGAAGTCTGATAAGAATTTATTCCTGTACTGCACCTTTGTTTAGACCTTTTAATTGAATATCTTCCCTGTGTCCAGACTTTTAACGTCAGCCGATCATTTTCTGATTCATACATTATTTTTATCCAGTGTTTAGTTTATTTTTGAATGTTAATAGTTCCTTTAGCCAAATCTTTTATTTAAAAAGTACATACTGGTAATCGTTACTAATAAAGTGATACAATACTACTCAAAGACGCAACTCTACCACCAGTTAGACCTGGCTTAAAGGCAAATGCAATAATTAGAGCCAGAAATTTAAATGATTCCAATTTTAGAGAGGGCACTTGGCCCTGTTCATATATTCTCTTTACTCTGCAGGGGAGGGCCAAGGGGGAAAAAAGTACATCTGCCAGAATTATAAAGGACAGAATGGATTCCTTAAAATTTGCAGGAGTTTAAGACAACTGTTTTAGTTGGGAAAGTATCTTAAACATTCTCAAAACTGGATGTGCTCAGACCTTGGCTTTACCCTCTTCTGAAGCGAAGTCCTCAAAAGTAGTCTGCAAAATTTGCGAAAACTTTTGAGTTGATGGAAGTTCTGATAGAAATGAAAAGTGTAGATCATATGAAGGATGTATGCATTTTTTTAATCCATGTTTCTTTCTAGACATAGCCCTCCCTTCCCCGGTTCCTCTAGACATCTGGACTACATACACAGTTAAACTCAAATTAAATTAACAGTGTGGATTGCTCAACTTTACTCCCACTATTTAAGGCATTTTTGCTTATAGAGGATTATTTTTATTTGAATGTTAACATAAGCTATTTGAAAACCCAGGAGCAGAAGACATCCAAACCATCGGATATCACAGTGGCCAACCTTATGGACCAAGCAAACCTAATATACCCTTTGGAATATCTGAGCAGTGGCAACAATGAATTGTGCAAGGACAGAGAACAAGCTAACTAGGAGACGTCCATCCCTCTTCTAACACAAGGAAAAGTTTTTCTCTGCATCACACACACACACACACACACACACATCTGTTTCTGAGTGAGTTTCTATGGACTATGAGCAACATCTGCACCTCTGCCTACACTCTGATCTCTAACTGCTGCCACAAACTTAAAGGGAAGCTCAGCATTCGAAAAGTCAACCACATTGCCAAGCCAGATGTTCCTGCTTTCAAGACGCTTGTGCTTCCTCTGTAATCTGTCCTTCATCAGGTCTGCCCAGAGATTTCAAGAGGTGCTATTCTTTCAGGCTGGCTTATTATTATTTTTAAATGATTTTGTAGAATAAGAGTGGGCAGATGTCAGACTCGTAGGATCTACTTTGTTGTTCTTGGTGGTTATGGTTTTGTTCTATTATTCCGGTAGAATAGACCCAGCAATTGGAGGCTAACACAAAAAGCCACACAACACCTAGAAGAAAATAAATCCCAAACTGAGGAATTTGTTCAGAGTAAATAAAGGTCCCAAGCCCTTACCACAAATCCCACATTTTTATTTTAATAATATACCGGTAATTTAAGAGGGAAGGTATTTTCTTCTGGTTATTAAACAGCTGGGAATGAAAAATATTTGGTGATATTCCTAGACTCATCCCATTACCTACTTTCAAACTCAGAATCTGCTATCTACTTTTTCACTAAAACCTCTAGCGGTGCAGATTAAAAACCCATTAACTCTTTTAGTAAAAAGAAATGGGCTAACTTTGCATTGGCTTTCCCAACCAAGATACCCTCCAGATGTTTCAATTCAAGACCCAGAATTCCCCCACTACCATAACCATTGTTGGGAAATCTGGAAGTTGGAACCCACACATCTGGACTGCATTCGGGTCGGAGAAGCCAAAGCTATGCAACCTCAAGCATAGTTGAAAGTTGGCGATGAAAGAGATTAATTGGCCCCTCAGATACTGAGGACTTTAAAAAAAAACAAGGGGAATATCCGTCCTGCCTGTATTTCAACACTCCCCTCATCCTCAGAAGTCTCAGACCAATTTGCAGCCATTTCCAGACCACTGTCCTGACAATTGAGCATGATCCAATCAGAGCTCTTCCCTCCAATCAATGAAGGAATGACGACAAATGGTGGCCAGTTACCCTCTGAGCCTTGTCTTCCCATTGGGCTGTCTACATTGGGAGGAGGGGAGAACACTCTACAGTTGCTAAGCTACTGAAGCCCAATGCTAGGGCACAAGGGCTGATGGTGGCTTAGCTGTATTATTCCATACAATTTAAAATGTTCGCAAAAACCAACATTTTGCTGGTTTTTGGCAGTCAAGGCAGAAACAATTATTTTAGTTTGCCGAGGTTCATGGCAGTATAGGAACAAAGGAGCGCAACCCCATTGCCCAAACTGATAGTGGGAGTAACAATGGGAATAATCATTCCCCCATTCCACAATTTAGGCTTGTTGAGCTCTGATCTGAAGACTACACCTGACTAATTATGAGATACGATTTAATCTACTGAAAGGGGCGGTAAGAGCCTCAATGCCTGCAATAGAAATGGGAAAAGACAGCATGTAAATAGGCTGAGTCCCAGAATAAGCGAGGAGGAGTTGGCTGGCTGGCATCACTGTTGCATATTGTCTCCACCAGGGATGGGCTCCTCTTACCTTCCCTACTGGTTTGGGTCACGTCAGAAGTGCGCGTTTTGCACATGCGCGCCCCCACGTCCCTCCCGGGTAAAAACCATGTGCAGAAGGCTTTGCGCATGCGCAGGGGGTTGTTTTTCGGCTGATTTGAAGCCGGAGCAGTGATTTTCAGACAGAGAACCGGTTCAGGAGAATGGCTGGCAAACTGTCGGTGCCAGTTTGGCGAACAGGGACAAATTCCTACCACCGGTCCGAATGAATGACCACTGGTCTCCACCCATAAGAGCTCTAAAAACCACCAACTTTTTATTTCCATGCTGAGGTGCATTCTACCTATAAGATGGTTTGCTAAGATCCTAATTTGTTCTAGTCCTACACAAGTATTCACACAGAAGAAAGATGAGGACCAGTGTTTAGCTCAGCACACTTTTAGCAAAATAATAAAATAAAAATAAATAAAATAAAATAAAATAAAATAAAATAAATAAAATAAAATAAAATAAAATAAAATAAAATAATAAAATAAAATAAAATAAAATAAAATAAAATAAAATAAAAT
>JANHFT010003760.1:115574-133621 GCA_032467955.1 Pseudoxenodon macrops
TCAGGTATATTTAATCTGCTTTTCTAAGTTAGCTTCTCTTATAATGTGTGTTCCTGGCTTTTTTCTTTCTTTTAACTTATATATATATACACACATATACACACATACACACACACACACACGCACCCACATCACTCTATATAACATCATCAATTCAAGTGTTTTTGTGGTTTGCTTCCTGTATATACAGTTGTTTGCCAATGTTGATTAGGATGTGTCTTTCTCTATGGTATTTCCTTGATTAGTGTATTGTTTTCTGCTTGATTGTTTGTCTAATATTAATCTCAGTTTATCTGGGTGTTGGTTGCTGGAGATGGCCTTTTTATGTCTTTCTTAGTTTTTTATTGTCTATTTTGCATTTTGTGCAAATCCAATTTACCTCTATATGTCGATTAACAGCTGATTTGTCTGAGTAATTCCCTAGAATTTTAGGATTTAGCTTGGTCTAGGATTCTCACAGTTTTCCACTTGAAATTATCGTTGAATCTGTCTATGTGTTATGAAATTAAAGCATTTTCATCGTGTCTTCTGACTGCTAGTTAATGTTCATGGATGTCCTCTGCTAGTCTTCTGCCTGTTGTATTACATAAAGGTAAAGGTTTCCTTGTCCCGTTGTTTCCAACTTTCTGCTCATCTCTGTTTCTTAGCCAAGAGAGCCAGCATTGTCCAAAGATGTGGTCATGTGGACAATATGACTATACTGAGACATAGTCATAGAATGCTGTTACCTTCCCACCAAAGTGTTATCTGTTTATCTTCTTGCATTTGCATGCTTTTGTGGTGTTAGGTGGGCAGAAGCTAGGACAAGTAATGGGAACTCACCCTGTTGTGCGGCACTCAGCTCTTGAATCTGGGCTATCAGCTTTCCAGCTGATAAGCTCAGCATTTTTAACTGTTGAGTCATCTTGTCCTACATAGTGACTGTATGTTGTAGATGACTCCTGATTTTTTTTCTGTGACTGCTAGGTCTTTTGTTTTACATCTTCTCTAATTTTGGTCTCCCAATCTGCCAACATTGTAAGATTTAAAGAATCATAAGAATATGGGAAGTATTCTAGTTCAACCCCCTGCCCAAGACAATCTTTATAGTCTCCTGGGCAAATAATTGTCCTATAGTTTCTTGAAAACCTCCACAGTTCTCTGGGAGAATTGTGGGTGCTCTATTATTTAATCATTCTCACTGTGAAAATTCCTCCTCATTACCAGATTGGACTCCCTCTGATGAGCCATTGCTTCTTGACCTGCCCTCAGGTGCTATGGAGAATAAATTAATACCCTCTTCTCCGTAACAAACCTTCAAGTATTAGAAGAGTGCTATTAGGTCTTCTCTAACCCTTTTCTGCATTAGTCTAAACATACCTAGTTCCCATTCATCATATGATTTAGCTTCTAGACTCCTTATATTGCTGATGTCTTTCTCTGTGGGTCGTCTGCATCTTTTGGTATCATGGTGACTGGAACTGGATGCAATATTTCAAATGTGGCCTTACTAATGCAAGTATCACTTCCTGTGATTTTGATGTTTTCCCTTTGGCTTTTTTGGTAGCTACCCCACACTGCTGACTCATACTTATGTGATGGTTCAACAGGATACCTAGATCCCTCTCGCAGGACTATTTTTGAGCCAGGCATTCCTATCCTGTACCTGTCCACTTGGTTTTTCCTGCCTAGAAAAGCAGTACCTTATTTTCTAACCACTGAACCACGTTTTACTGGACAGGGCCCAATTCAAGATTATCAAGAGCCTTCTAAATCTTTAGTCTATCTTCCAAAGTAGTAGCAGTTCCCCTCAGCTTTGTATCATTTGCAAATTTGATGAGCACCCCTTCAATCCCCTAATTCAGATCATTTATGAAGATGTGGAAGAGCACTGGACTCAAGTGAGGTACCTCACTGCGTGCTTTGCTCCATGTAGATGTAGTTCCATTGAGGACTACATGCTGAATGTGGTTGATCAGCCAACTGCAAATCCATAAGATGGTGGTATTGTCTATCCCATATTTTTCTATCTTACCAAGAGATAGGCTATGGTCTAATTTATTAAATGCTTTAGTAAAGTATATGTGACTATATCCACAAGGTTTCCTTGATCCACTAATTTAGTCACTTTATCAAAGAAGGCAAAATATTATGTGTTTTTATCAAACACATCCTGACTTCTAGTAATCAGCTTGTTTGTTTGTAGGTGCTGAAAAATCCACTGCTTGACTATCTTTTCTATTTTTTTCCTCTGGTATGACTATCAAGCTGAGTAGTCTGTAGTTTCCTGGGTCGTCTTTTTTCCTGTTTATAAAGATAGTAACCACATGAGCTTTTTTCCATTTCTCTGGCCGAACCCCTGTGCTTCAGGAGCTCTGAAAGATTTCAGCCAGTGGTTTTGAGATCACATCTGCCAGCTCCTTCAGTATCCTGGCATGTAAACCATCTGGTCCATGAAATTTGAATTCATCCAAAGCAGATAGGTGTTCTCTTACCAATTCCTTGTCTATCTTGATCTGCATTTCTACTTTGTTTTCCACAGTGCTGCTTGTAATAGGTTGGGCTATTTTTCCCTTTTGCATGAACATAGATGCAAAGAAGGGATTGAGACGTTCTGCTGTCTCTTTGCTGCCTGCTATCTTCTTGTCATCTTCTCCCATTGGTGGACTGACTATTTATTTGACTTTCATCTTGCTTCTGACAGAAACCTTTTTTGCTATTTTTTTGGCATTTGTTGAAAGTCTTAGTTCATTCTGAGCCTGACTCTGTCTTTGAAGATTGGAGCTATTTGCTGGCATTCTGTTCTAGTTATATGTCCCTCTTTCCATTTTTTATTGTCCTTTTTGTCTCTCAGTTTACTGGACAGCTTTTAGGCAAACATGTTAGTCTCATCTTGTTGTTCTTTCTCTGCAGTATTGCTTTTATTTGGCTTTTAGAATCTCAGCCTTTTTAATCTTATTGACAATTGTTAAGTTTGGGGTGTTATGTGGCAGGTGTCTGTTTGAATTCTAAAGTCCCAGACCACTTTATCTTCTTAATTTTCTATTACTGTATCAATTTTATGGTTCCCATCAGTTCTTGCTTGTAGGTAAATGATATTTCTTGTATTCTAATGCACTATTGTTACTACTTTGTCATGATGTTGTTTGTACTTATTGCTTTTCTTGATCTTCCAATCCAAGACTTGTAGTCTAATCTACCATTCCAGATATTATTCTATTCCATTATTCCAAGATAAAGTTGAGAGGTAGATTGGGCTGATGCTTTCCTAATTCACCAAGGTATAAGAAGGAAGAGAAGAAAGCACAATTAGATTTATAAAATTCTGTAATTATAGGCAATCTCAACAAAGCTAATGTTATCTGTCTGTCTACCTAGTGGGATTGATAATAGCTGGCTGCCTAGTGAAATGGGATGGCATCTCGTTCACCATTTCTGTGATTCTGGGCAGCACAGGAGAGGCCCAGAACCTGAGATGAAAGTATACTCTTGCCACAGCTTGAAACAATTTTCATTGTCCCCCTTGGAGTCATGAGATTTTATAAGGAACTACATAGAGGCAAATGCTTTAGATTTTATACACCTTAAAACTACCTCTAGTTAATACCATATCAAGAAAGAAAATGCAACTTTTAAAACTGAAGAGTTAAATCAGTATTAACTAGGATTTTATTTTGTGAGCAGAATTTTATTTTGTAATGTGTGCCAGTGTGTACACAGAAAAAGGTGACAATTTGTAAATCCAAAGAAAAAGAAAATAAAAGTTCCGAAAGGGCAGAAAATAAGAAAAGGAATAAAAGTAGAAGAGAAAAGAAAAAAGCAACAAAAGCAATAATTAAATGGCTTCCAACCTTTATCACACAAAGCTTAAGCTTATATACAAACTTTTCTATATAAACTTTTTTATAGATTAAAAAAAAACTCTTCTCCCCATAACTTTTATCTATCCAGAAACCATAATCTTTTCAACAAAAATTATGGTTTCTGGATAGCAAAAAGCCTATTAGAACTAACCAGCAAAAAGCCTATTAGAACTTACCAGAAATATCAAACTTATTATTTCTGGTCATATAATACAATTTTGTATTCCTTCTTTTTGTTCTGCGCAAATCATTCATATGATATTGCAGGGCTTGATCTTTCAAAACTCTTTGGAATTTTCCCTAGCCTAATTTCTAAATCCCATAAAGAGGCATTATCTAGAATTTCTTGTCACTGTTGCCCATATTGATTTGTCTTTTATATTCCCATTTTATTTTATTATTTATTTATTTATTTTGTCAAGTACCTATTAGATGATATATGTAAGTGTAAACATGATTTGAATACATGGAATGAATACAAATAAAAGGGAACGTTACTACGGGGATGGTAGGCACACTGGGGCGCTTATGCACGCCCCTTACAGACCTTTTAGGAATAGGGTGATGTAAACAGTAGACAGTCTAAGGTTAACATTTTGGGGATTTGGGGATGAAACCAAAGAGTCAGATAGTGCATTCCAGGCATTGATCACTCTGTTGCTGAAGTTGTATTTTCTGCAATTGAGTTTGGAGCAGTTCTCTTTAAGTTTGTATCTACTGTGTGCTCATTGTGGTTGAAGCTGAAGTAGTCATTGACAGGTACATTACATGAAGAATAAATAAATGAATGGAAAGTTATGTTATTGCTATTAATAAAAAGATACATTTATAATGATTAGGGTGGGCACCATTCTCATTGCTATATCACGTTTTGCAGAAACCTTATGGAGCATAATAGCGCATTTCCTTCGTAATTTTGAATTATTTTGATGCATTTTTTATCTGAAGCTGTATCTTGGAAACTGGAGCCAATTAATACTCAGGATTTAATTTTACTTTATTATTGATCCAATTCTGGTAAGCTTTGGCTACTTTCATTTCCGAGGCTTTCTCCTTGTAAACCAGTGTAATCTCCCCAGACTGCTTCCTTTCCCTGAGAAAGATAAAATAAGACTTCTTGGGGGAGTCAAGTTAATGTCGCTTGCAGCTACTCAATGACTCCAAGTTGGAACCTTACTTGACCTCTCCTTCCAGCCTAACTGACAGTTTCCCAAGACATACTAAGCAAAAATATTATACATTTCCAGTAAAAATTCTAATTTATTAGCTTACAAACTAAAAAAATAAGGAAGAGTTACTGAGAATTGTACTATTCTTTATTTACATCATTAGTAATTTTATTGTTTAACAATAAATAACAATTAGTTTATTGTACTATGAATTTAAATGTAATATAAAGTGAAAAATAAAAGTCTAAATTTGTGTACAGACTGAATTGATTATTTTACTAATTCATTAATGATTTTTCATGTATCAGTTCTTTTTACTGACTGCACAAACCAGCTAAAGTATTAATTACTCAGTCTATCTCTCTTAGTAAGTGGATGTCCATAGGTGCTAAATAAATATTCCATCTATATTCTAAAGGCATTATCTGTAAAGTCCTGTTTCATTATCTATTATTTTAACTATAAGTGGAGGAAAAACATGAGTGATGTTAGCAAATTTACTCTGTATACTCTAGTTTGGTTGTTCTAGCATTAGTAGTTACTACTTGTATTCTAACAATTATAGTATGAATGGTTTGACATGGGGAACTTTTTGCAAAGAAAATGGTAAGAATTATTACAAGAAACATCTTATGCTCCTCTATTCATATGTTACATTTTGCATTCATATATTTCAATTTCTAGTGGTAAGAAAAGCAATAGCAGTTATTTGAACCACATGCTTGGAGAAAGATGGTCTCCTACCCAATCATCACCACCAGGGAGCAGCCATTTTCTTCATACTGATAGGCAGGAAATGCTCCCCCTTGTCATCAGCATATACTAGTATTATGAATTATTGGCCAAAGCCATAAACCAAAGCAATGGCTTGCTTTAGCAACATAAAACATGCTTCTTGATCGTTCATAGACAAAGTATAGAAGCTCAGAGATCTATTGCAAAGTTTCTTATGGCGAAGAATATTAGTGAAATTAATGGAAGTCCAGACATGATCAAGCCTGGATGATGGGCATGAAGGTGAGAACAGACACTGACAATTGCCTTAGGGATTCCTGGTAGGAGAAACTCTTGAAGCAAACCCAGAAATGATACAACTGGCTTAATCGCTCGAAGAGGATTGGATTTCTTATTCTTAAATATATTTAATATAAATACATTATTAAAAACATGCCTACATCCCATGTAAGTCTGGTCTGTCAGTCTAATTAAGTTTACTATTTTCATCAAACAAATAAAAATATCTTTAATTAAAGAGGTTTTTAAAATTACTGTCCTCTTTTTCCATTTGAAACCCTAATATCACAATCTTTTCAACCTTTTTCCCCTAACTTAAAATCCTTTAAGATAGGATTTTCCCCACTCTTAGTTTCATAAAGAAAACACACATCAGGAAATCTTTAATTTTCACTGTGGTTCAGAATACCTCTCTTAGATTGCAAAGCGATTAAAGTAGGAAGGTGAAGCTTTCGCCACTTATAAAAAGGTTGCCTAGTGATTTAGGGCGTGTTATAAATCCTTGACTCTCAAGTTATTCAATTCACAAGAAACCAAATTCTTTCAGCTTTTTTCTAAGATTCTGGCTGTTTCAATCTTGCTAGATTGGGTGTGATGTGTCACAGTGCTGTCATGGATTTCCCCCCACCCACCCCTATTTCTGAATCTATGAATGTAAAGAGCACTGTGACATAAAATGAAACCATAATTTCATCTTTATCTCTGGTCAGGTCTTTGGTTCTTTGGAGGCACCATGGTCCTACTAGTTCTATCAGGTTCTATAGAGTAGGTAGTAATTCTGCGATGATGTCATGGAGCTGGTTCTGTCAATGGTTCCGTGGGTGCCGCCATCTTGGATTTTGCTTCTGCGCAAAAATGTTGACTGCCACGCGCACGCTCGAGGTGCAACCCTGAGCGAATCGATAGTAAGAAGATTCAGAACCCACCTCTGACCATGGTGATGGAATTGATGAAATATTTGCTTCCCTCTGTGAGATATCCAAACTTTTTGGTCAGTTCTTTAGCAATATTACAGATTGGAATCTCTGGCAAAAACATACAGTAGTTGGACAAAGAGGCTTGTCTGACTTGAGTTCTTTAGCAATATTACAGATTGGAATCTCTGGCAATAACATACAGTAATTGGACAAAGAGGCTTGTCTGACTTGTGTGTTTTGAGGCATCTATAGAATCGTGGGAGGACAAAACAACCATTCCTCTCTAATGTTTGTGTACTACTGTTGTTCTTTGATGTTTGTTGCAAAACCTGAACTTCTGCCACTTGTGCCAGATTTACCACCAGAAGTTCACTTTTAAATGTTTGCTTTTTTGTGCTTGAGTTCTGATTAACAGAAAGTATTGATGAGAACATCACTTGGACCCCCATCCTACTCCCCAAAGCCATTAAGTCACTGTGGATATTTTTCTTTTAAATTTTCTTTATTCAACATTTTCAAACATTAAAAAAAAAAGAAATTACAATTACATTGTTGCAGCTTTCCATGATCAGGATTTTTTTTTCTTAATTCCACTTATCCAATCTAAGGCCTATTGTTACATACGTATATTTATTCTTATTTTGTATATTCGTTTATATAGTATATGCATTATTTACATTACTGTCTATAACTATAACTATTTATCCCTTTTTTATTATGTTTAGTGTACATTCTTTATGTATTAATTTTGCATTTCTTTTTGAGCCAATTATACCATCTAGTCCACACCTTGTAATAATCTGTTTCCTCTGTGTCCCTTAACTCCATCGTCAGTTTGTCCATTTCAGCGCACTCTAATCCGTTTTAATAACCATTGCGCTTGATGGTGGGTTTTCTTGTTTCCAGTTCTGTGCAAATGAGATTCTGACTCACTGTGGATATTTTGGAAAACTTGTCTCAAGGTTCATTTTCAGTCGTATTAGTGAGTAGAAAGATTTGTGATTGGCAATGAGCCTCGTCAGTCTTTCTGACACATTTTAGATGTGCACACCTGGAAGACAGTGCAGGTAGTCCTCAACTTAAAACTGTTCATTTAGTGACCATTTAAAGTTACAATGGCCCTGAAAAAGTGACTTATGACTGTTTTTCACACTTACAACCATTGTAGCATCCTTGTGGTCATGTGATGAAAATTCAGATGCTTGGCAACTGACTCATATTTATGACAGTTGCAGTGTCCCAGGGTCACCCTTTGTGACCTTCACAAAGCAAAGCAATCGTGGGATGGGGAGAGCACTGGGAAAGGTTGCCTGTCACGTTTACTTAGGGGGAGGATTTGAATCCCAGAGCAACGGGGAAATGAACAGATTTTAGCTCGTCACCAATGCTTCAGTGTTGGGGTGTGTGCTAGCTCCTCACCTTAACCCACTGAGCCTTCATTGGCACTGCATACGGAGCCAAATACTTCATAGGTGGGCCGGCCAGCTGGGAGTGTATGAGGGGGTAACGGCGGTTCTCCTTCAGCATGTCTACCAAGGGAGCATGACTGCTTCCCGACAGGCACGTCTCTTACCCTGCTGCCAGGCAGATGTTTCTCTGGTGTGGACTCAGCTCCTGTGCTGCTCCACCACCCCAGTAGAGCAACAGCAGCAGTAGGGCAAGGGGCAGGAGTGACCGGCTGGCCAGGGGTGAGGGCGGTTCTTACACTGCCACTTCCAGCCAGGATGCTGGAGGAAAACTGCTGCCACCCCCTCACCCCTCCGCTGGCTCGGTGCTCCTGCCACTTGCCCTGAGACTACCACTACTGCTCTTCTCGGGTGGTGGGGCTACACATGAGCTGAGTCTGCACCAGATAAACGTCTATCTGGCACCAGGGTAAGAGACTTGCCAGTTGGGAAGCAGTTGCCTTTCCTTGGCAGAAGTGGCCGGAGGGGGCTGTGCTGGGTTGTTCTTGATGGCAGGTAAAGGGGCAGTGGCAGTTCTTGCACTGCTGCATCTGGCTAGGATGCTGGAGGAGGAGAATGAGAAGCCACTAATGGGGAGGCGAGCAGCCCCAAGCAGGCCGGAGGAGAGCGCAGCTTCTCATGCACAGAGACACTGCTGAGGGCCCAGCTCACTGGTGGGGAAGGAGCTGCAGGGGCCAGCCAGTCACTCCTGCCCCTCGCCCTGCAGCAGCTGCCCAAGTCATCCAGGTGAGCATCGGTGCCATGGGCTGGAGGGCTGGTAAAGCGCAAGAAACCCACTCGTGCATGGAGGGAAGGAAGCCCTGGCCCGCCCATCCTGACCAACAGCTCTGCTCCCCTAGGAAGTGGCCATTAGGATCCCCTCTCCACAACTTTCAGCACACAATCTGGTTTTCACATACACATGTGCACCAGAAACCAGAAGACCAGATGGCCAGCTTGCATGCACACCGCAGAAACTGGAAGATCATCTTTCCGGCACACACATGCGTTCTAGGCTGCTGCTCTTTTGGTTCCTGGGAACCCCGTGTGTGTGAAGACCAGCTGGCTGGCATGCTGGAACTGGGAAGAGCAACAGGCAATGGCTCCACGTGCCTGGAGAGATGGCTCTGAATGCCACTTCAAGCGCACATGCCATAGGTTTGCCATCACGGACCTATACCATTCCTGACAAATGGGTCTTCTTAAAATCTCCAGTGATGGAACAGCCACAACTTTGGGGAGCAAATTGTTTGAATGATTAATTGTTCTGTCAGGAAATTTCTCTTTCATTTTACATTAGATTTCTTTTTAATTATCTTTCCACCTGTTACTTCATGTCCTGCCCTCAGGTGCTTTGGAGAATAGGTCAAGCTCATCTTTTCTTTAACAGCCTCTCAGGGATCAGATTAAAAAAAAAAAGATTCAAATTCTCAATTCAACATAACTTTAGTTTCACCAGTAGAGTACTGAATATTTATTTACATTTAACAAGTTAATTCTTGTGACTGCCTGGATAATTTCCTTAAATTTTCTTGGCAAGGTTTTGTTTTTTAGAAGTGTTTAATATTGGCTGTTTCTTAGGATTGAAAGAAAATTACTGGCCAAAGGTCATGGGGCTGACTTTATGCCTAACTCATGGCAGTCTTGTTTCTAGCCCTGTCTGTCAAAATTGCTTAATCACTAACCAAAATTGCTCTCATTCATTTATTACACTTAATAAGCTAATCATTCTGTAGTTTTTGTATTTTTCCGCTACCTTTTCCATTATATAGGGAACAATAACACCATGCTCCTATTGGTGCTATTCTAACAATAGCAAATTTCTAACGTCTATCAGACATTAGTACAACTTTATGTGTACATTAAACAATTCACAAAAATTGAGCTGGCTCAAATTTAGAACCACTCATTCATCTTGAAACCCTCACTAATCCTTCGTTACTTGTATGTCAATCTTTCATAAGCAATCTGTTTAATCATCCTTAATAGGCAAATGTACCATGAATAGACTTATGCTGAAACCATGTGTTCAAAACAAACACCTGTTTTTTTATAAGGAGATTCTTGCCATTCTCATTCATTTTCAGGACTCCAAAAGTTTCAATTGCTTCTGGGTACTCTTTCCTACTCACGCTTATCCAGAACATATTTCCACCCCCATGCTGGATTTCAGTCATTTCAAATGTTGCAAAATGTATTTCTGATTCTTCCATTTATACTATTCATTGCAGCAAAATGTGCAACTGGGGCCAGCCAATGAATTCATACTTTAATATGCAATGACTTTGCTTGTACTGATTTGTGTAGTCTGACAAGCATTTAGTTAAACCCACATCTCCCTTGTGTGTGTGTGTATCCATTTCACTCCACAAGATGAGGCCACTTCATTTAGATCTTTCACCATTTTTTTCAGTTTTATGGATGCACAATTTTCTTCTTTGTGTGGGTAAATTCATTATGTGTGAAAAATGGTCATAAATCACTTTTCGCAGTGCTATTGTAACTTTGAATGGTCACTAAACAAATTGTTGTAAGTCAAGAACTACCTGTATATGTATTAAAAACAGATTGCTGTAGTGAGTCAGGTGCTAGGAAAGAAATTGGGAGGTTGGGATTTCCAATCTTAGACAAGAAAGCAAGATGGGTGATTTGGGGCCAATCATTTTCTCTTAGACAAACTCATTTTATTGCTTTCTTTTCTTTTCTTATATTTCAATTTTTTTTTCATTTTGTTCTGTTTTGTTTTTTAATTTTTACATGACTTTGGTCAGCTAACAATTAAATACAAAATAGAAACAATAAAAAGGTATAAATAATATAAATAGTAGCCAAGCAAACTGGAATGCAGGAGCGTGCCGGAGCACTGGAAACCCAAAGACCAGCTGACCTTTGCCAGCAGATGAAGCTTGATAGTGGTCATAGGAAAGTACTGATCTGACCCCTTCCTAGCATGCTGGTCTTTGGGTTTCCGGCACTCCAGCGTGCACGAAGATCAGCTGGCTGGTGCGTATGCGCACCCTAGAAACCAGAAGAGCAGCTGGTGATGGCGTGTGGCCACAGAAGGCATGCGTGCCACCTCTGGTATGCATGCCATAGGTTCGCCATCACCAAGCTAACCTATAACATTAACAATCAACCAGGTGAACATCCCAAAAAATGGGTTCACTCACATCATAAGGGCCTAGGTTCAATATTGTCATTGTGAAGAAAAGAGGACATAGGAGTATTAGGTATATAAGCCATCCTGAGATGACCAAAAATAAAGGTGAGATAAAAAGAGGTAGGAAGAACTAAACTGTATTGACATGCATTACAATCCTTAATGAAAATCACCTTATACTAATTCTAGCCCTGACAAAAGAGACTTAGGTAAAATAATTAATAGAGCATGGATTAAAGACACATTGTCTTATTCAGTGTAGCGAACTGACTGGAAATAAAGCTGGGATAAGCAGGAAGGAATGTTGACTTTCTATGACCCATCACAATCTTCTGCAATAGTGCAATAGGAAAAATGGGCTCCACCGTGGGTGTAATAGCTTTAAGACAGCAATGAACAAAGATATTCTACCCTATTTTTCAGGTAGCTTAGGCAGGTACCTTAAACTTGTCTCCACCTTCTAGTGTGGAAATAATCTCTAAGTGGGCAGGAAATAGACACAAGAATATAAACGACATCATGAAATCCAAAGAAAAAGCTGCTGTTAGCTGAAGTGACTGACGGCAAAAGACGGTTTTCCAAAAATAGTAAGCAAAAAGAAATATGGGGTGTGTGTTTCTGTGTGTATGTGCCTTGCATGCGTGAAGGGTGGAGAGCAAATGGGAATTGCTTGTCCATAGTTTTATTATTGTCATTATTCTGTTGAGATCAGGGCATCTTACAAAAGCAAATGCTCTTGCTCGGATAAACGGTGGGATTTCAGATATTGCTGAATTGCCACATTCAATATTAGATCACTGGAATTGTGGTTGGATTTTCTCCAACTGGGTTGTTGCAGTCCTTTTTATCAGAGATGGTCATAAGATGGTCAGACGTATAACTTTTTTTCACCACCACCATCAGCAAAAGAGGCCATGTTATACAACGATATATAATATGCTTAGATTGTTCACATTTAAAGATTTCTTTTTTATTCAGCATTATTATAGTAAGATATTTAAAAACAGAAAAAAGAAATGAAAAACAAACGTTAATAGATTTATGAACAAAGTAAGGTTGAAGAAAGACTTCAAAGTAACATTAACATTGTTGCCAATAAAATAACCTTGTATCCTTTGAAGACTTCAGAACACTATTGAATATGAACAATATGAAATAATTAGCATCAATTTTCACTATAATGTGAGTTGCAAATGAAAAAAATAATAATCATACCCGAAAGTATAGAAAGAAAAACACAATATCTGATTATACACATAATAACGGCTGCTAGGATATTATACACACAAAATTGGAAAAACAACCAAATACCAACAGAAGCAAATTGGATCAAGAAAGTGCTCGAATGTGCAGAATTAGACAAACTCACAAAAGAACTATAAGAAAAAGAGGAAACAGAATATTACAAAATGTGGGAAAGATGGTATAATTGGCTAGGGGGAAAAAGATAAAAGAGGGGAGTAACAAATAAAGTAAAATATGTTTAAGATAGGACTGACTCAGAGTTGACTGATAGGTAAAGAAATGGAAATGTTATTAGAATATACAGTATAATGGGAAAGAAAATACGGATACAAACATATATATTTGCCAGAAATATATGTAATAGTGATAATGTTAAATATATATATATAGAGAGAATTTAGATGATACACCAAAGGAATAAATATAAGTATAGAAATAATTGTTAGAAATATAAGTATATATTAGAAATATGTATCACTTTTATAGAAAAGTAAAACAAGAGTGGGACTAATGAAACGTGCAAACGTGTATATAGTGATGTAAATAATTGTTTATAAGGAAGAAATTGTAAACTTTCTCGTTTTTATTTTTCTGTCTTGTCTTTTAATTGCTTAATAAAAATTTAAGTAAAAAAAAAGGAGTAGGGTTTGCTCTCAGCTTGCTCTGTCAGTGTTGGAGTCTTAGAGGTTCTTTGGTTGAGCTGTTTACTGTTCACTTGCTTGGTAGTTTCTTGATTGGGGTTAACTACTTTGGGTAATGAAATATCTTCAAGACAACAAGGAAGCTCGAAGAGCACCAAAGACCCTTCACATTCTTAGGTTACATTTCTGCCTCAGATTTCTTTTGTCTGACTGTTGTCTTGGTGAGGGTCTCTTCCTCATGTTCCTCAAGGCAATTCCTTCTGCCCATTACAACTATGATCAGGAAGAAAAATAGTTCTCCCCATTTTCCCTTATTTCCTTCTCCAAAATTCTTTAGTTAGAAGACTCTGCAAATCCTGCTAGAGTCCCTATTTAAATATTTAGATAAATGGTCATTTGTGGTCACATATTTAAAATTCCTAAGCAAATAAACATTAACATTCTTCTGTTAGTTAGCAATTAGATATATTCATGAACTTTAGAAGTATTTAGTGGACACCTTACTTGACCATGATTGTATTCTCATGAGACATACAGCCATTCCAGTACATTAACAGAGCAGTGTGTGTCGCCATCTTGTCTCTATTAAATGTAGCTCTTTAACCATACTTTGTAATTTCATTAAGGCAAGTACCTCTGAATAACCCTGAACAGCCCCTATTTCTGGCTAACTTAAACCAGAATTTGAAATCATGGTAACTTCAAAAAAATTCTGATTGATATAACATTCAAATGAATCATTTAGAGAAAATGTGGCTAAAGATCTGAAATTCACATTGTCTTACTGCTTAAAAGAAAACATTTTTAAAAAAATGATATACCACTGATATTTGACATCAGAGAAATTGTCTGAAAGTACTGTGGTACTTCTAATCACTGTTAGAAATGTGAAACAGAAGGAACATTTTATCATCCATGGTGTACTTGTAAAAAAAAGTGAAAAGATACTGGATGCTAATACATTTGGTGATACAAAGAAGTTTAAAAATTAACATTCAGATGAAACCAGAACACTTCTTATTAAGACTTATAGACATTTAGCTAGAAAAGGTTCATGGATGATTGGTTTTACATATAACTCAGCAAGGTTATTATATGCACAAACATGCAGAATTAAAATGCACCAATAATGGTGGGATGGATTGTGAAGATTGCCGAGTTTGCAGAAATGGCTATATTGACTTGTTTGATTAACTACAGCTGCTGGAAAAAGAAACCGAAACACTTTACAGTGTTTTTTTGTTGAAAATGGATAAAAGCAAACTGCTGATCTTGGGATTTATTACGTAATTTAAAAAGTTTGTTGATGGGAGGAAGGAAATTAGAATGTGCAATAAGGGAGAACAGAAATGGCAAAGGCTGCATTTGTGATTTGGAAATCATGGTTTATACAGCTATTCCCAACCTTGATGATCTGTACATATGTAGATTTGAATTTCCAAAATTCCCCAGTTAGCAAAGCCATCACTGAGAATTCTGAGAATTGAGGTCCACATATCTAGAGCATACCCAAAGTACAAGAAAGGCTGTTGCTGACACAGTTCAATGTATGCACTCAGTGAATGCCATTTTTATTTAAACTATGTATTTATAAATTATACTTAGTGAAATTCAGGGTGGGTCTCAATAACACATGCATTAGAAATATGTTCACACTACACAAACAGGCTAAATGCTCACATGCCTTTCTTCCCTTATCAACTTCCAATGTTATAAGAGACCTTGACATTGGAGTAGTGCAAACTAATGCTCGCTACTCAGCCAGATGAGAGATACTATATAAATTGTGGGTCCATGAGAGGAAGAGGAATAAGCAGGAAAAATTGACTTCCTAAAACTTAGTGACAAGCAGCTATCTTTGCCAGCTGCAAAAAAAGTATTATAAAATCATTTACAGCCCAGAAAAAGTTTGAATGACATACTACTGTGTCTCTATTCTTCAGTCAGTCCCCAAAAGAATTTAGTAAACTATTTAGCTACCTCTCACAGGTCAGCTTTCAAAACCATGGTACGCAGGCAATTTTCTTAAGGTGTTTCATAACAAAGCTGTAAATCCATGGATTTTATTTACATACCACTGACCTAGCACATTAAATGTGACTCAGGTTAAGAATATGGAGCTTATCATTGATCCTCTCTTGGGAAGCAGACCTTCCCAGGAAATGTAGGATTCCAAATCTGCGTAATCCTGGACACTTGAGAGACAGAAAGCAAAAATTCTCAGAAGGACTGTGGCATGTAAGCAGAACTACCTGTTTACAGGCAAATGTGAGTAATTAGTTTTACTTTGTTCCATAATAGCATTGAAGCAGCAGAAAGAGTAGTAAATTTCTGCCCCTTTCATCAATCTTCTCTTTCAAATGGGAATAAAAATGGGAAGTTTGACATCTCCCAGCTGTGCTTTCTGGGGGGGCCAGAAGCCTTCTTAGAAAATAAAAATGATAAGTAGCTGCAGGACATTGCTTTATTGAAAGCAAACTGGCATGCTCAGAAGAAAGAGAAAAAATGAGACAGTAATTTAGGTTTATTCTGGGGTGAGGGGTCAAAAATGTTGCTGGGAACAAATGTACCACATTTGCTTTCCTGCAACCTTCTCGTAAATGGGTGTTTGTGGGCTAGCTCATCCCCTCCCTAGCAACCATTTTGTGAGGACGCCCATAACACACTTTCAAAATTCCAGATGCCTAGAAGGCTCCAAACAATCAAGGATCCCTGCTTGTTGGCAATGGCGGGAATCCTCTCTCTTTTTCTTCCCCCCCTCCCAAGAAGTAACCCTTAACCAAGGCAGATTTGACTAACTTCCAATGATTTGCATAAAGTTTATAACCTATCAAGCCCAAAGAGGCAGGAATCAAATAAAAAAGGTACCGTAATGTTCTTTCTTTGTCACGAGATATTACAGGCGGTAGCATATTAAGGATATTTCTTTAGGATTTTTTTTTAATAGATCATAGTAAGAGTCTGTAAGATTTGGTGCTCCAATTAAACAGCCTCTGCTTTGGCTATTCCTACTACACTATTCAGAGGGATAAAAGTACTGAATTCTGCATCTGTATCTTCCCCCAATACTTCATCAGCTTTCATGTCACTGTGTACTCTCACTAACTCTTGTGTCTATTCAAATCAGGAAATCTGCTATTTGAATATCAATCTAATTTGGAAAAAACAGTTTGATTTGAGCTGGACATTCAAATCAAGATGTCAAATCAGGTCAGTTTCATTTGGATTTCCAAAGTGGTGGTGGGTGGTGGTGGGGTTCTCAAATGCACTCAAATGTCCATATCATCTAAACTGATTTGAAGACATCTAAACTTTTTAAATCTCAAAATATCAATTCAATTTAGATATGGTGTTCACATTGAACAGGCATACAGACATAGAGTTATATGTTTGCGACTGGAGCTGATATTGGCACTGATAAAACTAGAAAATCTATTCCTGGATAAAATCTACCTACCGATATGTCTATGGAGATTCTCAGTCATCCAGGTCGTGGTTGTCCAGAAAGTCCAGTTGCCTCTTGAAAAAAGCACCTTTTGGGACATACCTTAACTTAACATATCTAACACTTCAGTAACTTTAAGATGGGTGGACTTCAATTCCCAGAATTCCATAGCTACCCAATCCACCCATTTTAAATACCTATGTTATTGCTAAGAGTTTGATTTAATGGCCCATAATCAATCAGTTAATCTATGCTGCAGCCAAGAATATAGAATGTAGCTAAGGATTTATATTAGACTGAAATCAAGAATGAAGAAGCAGGAATGTTTATAAGCCGATGCTGAGGTTCAGTGATAAGTCCAAATTTGCAACTTGAGAACTGTTTGTTCTGGATGACTGGGATCCCTTCAGTTAATGCCAAACCTGTTCCCTTCCCCAACCTTTTGGACAGGAGTATAGGCAAGATGATGCCTAGTAGGGATTGTGGCAGCTGTAGTCCAAAATATTTAAAAGGTACGGTACCAGACTGCCCACCAGTATTAAGCATGCCAACAAAGCTGGCTCATGTCCAAATTATGTGCTTTCTACAGCTGTACATTTCAAATGCCCCTGCAGGCCTTTATCTATATCCATTTCTTCACAAATATGAATCCAGTCAAAAGTCAGGCATTTCCCCCGTCCCAGAGCAGACATTTATGACTTAAACTAATCTAATCGAGCTTTGTATTACAGCACTTATCGCAATCACTTGATTTGTTCGTGGGAAGCCTGTACTTCAGCCTCTTCTACATTCCCTATATGTACCGCTTTCCCTTATTTTTTTTAGGCAAATTACTTCTCTATTTCACAGAAGGTTGTTGCTCTAAGTCTAGTTTGATTAATGCTTAATAGTAAACACATTCTCGGTGTTGGCCAGAGCTCTAAAGAGCCTGTCTTTTTGTCAGTCTAACCTCATCCAGGACTCCAAATACCCTAATCCTGATTTCAAACATCTTAAACGCTCAAAGAGCCATTTAGACCCGTTTCCCACAGAAAAGAAAACACTGGGAGCCGCAAAACATGGCCAACTCGACGTCACTCACTTCCAGCAATCACATGACCCCCTCTAGCCACACCTACCTAGCCAGTCATTAGGGCAGAGTACCGGTTGTTAAAAGACACAGGGAACCA
>JANHFT010003761.1:0-15416 GCA_032467955.1 Pseudoxenodon macrops
AGGCCTGGAGATCAGGCAGTTGACGTATTCCTGGAGGGAGCTCATTCCAGAGGGTAGGGGCCCCCACAGAGAAGGCTATATGTTTATGTATGCATTTTAAATTATGAAATAAGGATTTTTTCCTTCATAATTTGTATGTTAGGCAGAGAATCCTTATATTCAACTGCTTTAGACAAGAGTTTTAAAAATATATTGTAGGCACAATTTTTAAATAATATTATATATTCTGTTTTCTAATAATCAAATAGCGTTATTTTCCCTTCAAAGCTCATGTCTTCAAAAATGCCACCAGAAAACTTTAAAACAACCAATATTACTGATGCAGAGGAAAATATGAAGTGCAACATTGATAAGGTAGAAATTAAAGAATTACCACTGGAAAAGATGGAGAATATTGAAACTATGTCAAAAAGGCAAAGAAAGAAGCTAATAAAGCAGAAACAATGGGAAGAACAAAGAGTCTTGCGCAAGTATGGTTGTTTCTTATAAAAAGGATAGATTTTGTAATTAGGTACTTCTGGGCTGATTTATTTTATTGCTCCCCAGTTTCTTCCATGAAAAAGTTCAGAACTACTAAGCCTGAGGTTTATATGAACTCATCCTGTCCTTTTCTCTGCTTCCTTTATATTGGAGATGAGTGAACAAATGTGTAATCTCTCTCATCCTGCATGATGAAAGACTTCTAGGAAACTCTTATGACCTATCTGATTTCACACTGTATAGAGTGGTCTCTTATTGGACAAATGAAATAATAGGTTATATATAAATACCTACAAATCTTTTTGTTTTCTTCTGGCCTTCCTTTCCACATTTCAAACATGCTCTTTCTCTTCATGATAATGAATAATTTCATTATCCTTGAAGCTTGTATTCTGCTTGAGAATCATATGCCAGTATCCAACATTTAAAAGAACAATATGGAAAAATATATAATCAGCAGATAACAGCCTATGTTATGCCACTGAGTAATATAGTAATATTTTCTTTCCATTTCAGGCAAAAACGTAAAGAAAAACGCTTGAAAAGAAAAATGGAGCGGCAGTCTCAGCTGGAATCAAACAATGAAGGAAGTGTCAAGAAACGTATGCGTAGGGATATTGTTCCTAGTGCACTTCGGCTTATAATAGACTGCAGTTTTGACAGTTTAATGGAATTAAAGGTAAATGGAAATGATATTTAAGAAGCAATTCCAAATGACTTAATTGATGGAGGGATGGATTGATTGAAAGATTATATCAAGTCATCATCAACTCGTTGCAATCATTTGGATTTTGTAGTTATTCTCCAAATTTCCCAAGATATAGGTAATGTGCAGTTAATGACTGCAGACTGTGACTGTTCGAAATTACAGTGATGTTTTAAGCTGGCAGGGAAGCTTGTTCCCACCACTTTTTTCCCCTGAAGAACTCTGCTACAGAGCTGATGCTCTGTTAGTGTGAGGTCAGGCCTCAACCCTTCCCCCACACATGCACCCTGCAGCCACACCCTTTCCCCACCCACTTGGACCTTGAACCAGCATCCCCTCCTCTCTGCAGCTCACACGCATATGTGCTTTGCATCACCAATCTGTCTTCAGCTCCCACACATTTGCACCTTGCAACAGCACACTTCCCAACCTGCACACAATCACTGCAGCTCTCCTTCCCATCCAACATGCACCCACATCTACAGCAGCCTATCCCATGCCCATGCAAACTCATGCCTCACAGCAGCACCCCATGCCCAGCTGGCTTGCACTTCCCAGCAGCATCTCATCCCCATCCCATAAGCACTTATTGCAGTATCCCTTCTATCTTGCCTCACTCTGTAATACTTGCCCTCCTTCCTGCAAGCCCCTGGGGTCTTGAGACTTCCTGCCAGCTTCTACACTGACTTTGGGGGAGGCTCGTTGCAGTCATGACAATGTGAGAATGAGATGTTCTCATTTAATGACCCATGACCCTCGCTAATAAGATTGCTGTTGCTAAGAGATGCAGTCATGTGACATTGCACTTAGCAATGGACATTAACACCTGAACTGAATTCATTCAAAAGAATTTTTGGAAAATGTTAAAAACTTGAGAAATTAATGTAGAATTAATGAATGAATAGGACCAAAGAAGTAAGGTTTAACCTATGGTACATTTTTATGTGTGTCCCTTTGAGTCCGTATTAACTCTTCACAACTGCCTGGACTAGTCCCTGCAGTTGCCTTAACAAGATTTTTGGAAATGTCGTGCCCAACTAGAACCCATGATCTTCTGTTTTCTAGCCTGGTTCCTTAACCATGTGACCAGATTGGTTCTTGTATGTCAGTGTTACTTGACAAACATTACCAATATTCCCAATAAGTTTAGAAAAATTGGTGTCACACTTTTGTAAATTGCTTGTATAGTTTAATTTTAGGAATATTAATTTTCATTTTGATTGCATAATTTTATTACATTTTACTAATAAATTGAATTTAAAATTAGACAAGTCCCAGAAAGAATTATGAATCACTATTATCATTTTGAAGCCATAACACACTCGGTCATGTATGCAGTATTGCTGCCCAGATATCTTTAATCAGGTTGTTGGCTTCATCTGGATGATTTTTAGGGTGATGAGCTAGTAAAAAGAAAGAGTGAGAGCTCAGAAAAGCTCTATACTTTTAGTATGCTTTCTTCAGGTACATGTTTTAGAAGTAATTTCTGTTGGTTAAAAGCTTCCTTTCTTTCTCTTTAGCGTCTCTCTGAATCTCTTGGTTAAAGCATTTTGTGGTGCTTTCTCTGAAGAACAGTATAAAAACAAATTGTATTATATACAGGATGTCAAGAAACTTCACAAGCAAATTCAGAGGTGTTACGCAGAAAATCGTAAAGCACTTCATCCTGTTCAGGTATGTCAGTCCAAGTAACCTCCAAATATCCTTCTTTGATGACTTTCTTAGTGTTATGCAATACATATGAAATATATTTTTAACATAATTATTATACTTGCATTTTTAGCATACATAAAAATAATTTAAAGATTTCTAGCTACTGGTCTAGAAATGTGACAGTACAAATGTCCACATGTGTCTAAATATAGTTGCCATACCTGTAGTGAGCTTACTCATGCTGTGGATAGTGTAAAGTACTGATTTCCATGTTGTTTTTTGTGCTACAAAATATCTTGGTTAACAATGCACACATACATAGAAAAGGAGCAAGAAGTGATAAGGAAAAGACGTTAATGCATTGAGATAAAAAGAATATGAAGTGTGGCTAAAGGTTGTTTATAGCAGTCCATTCAATATATCTTTCCATATCTTTCTACTGCTTGCAAGTCATCCTTGCAAACCATCCATCACATCCTTACACCAACTCTCAAACATTGCCTTTTGCTCTTTAAACATCTCTCGGAGGTCTTTCTCAGTTCCATCCAGCCACAACTTTGTCTTCTCCTTTCTGTCAGGCGATTCATTCTTCCTTCATATATTTATTTTGAGGTTCCATCTTCATTAATTCCCTCTTTGTGACAAAACATCTTCATGTATATACTAAATCAGGCTAACACCATATTTAATCACTATATGAACTTTAATATAAAACACAGCAACTGCTCAGCAAAGCACAGACCGTATCTAGGCACATAAATGATGTGACACATACAGATACACTGCAGATTTCATGGAAAAGGTATTTCACTGAGAAGCTTGGCTTTTTTTTCACAAGTTGTACCTGACAACTTGTTTTGCACATGAGATTAGTGAATGCTATAATGGTTATAAAACTTTATATAAACTATTGGTAGAGATGTGTCACAGAAGTACCCAAGATACATATCTGTTGTTACAAGGAGCATTGCATGTATGCTACGTTTAACAGAGTAATAATGTTTAATAAAGTTTGTACTATTTACACTGGCTTTCAGCTCCTCTCTCTTGGGGATCCCTTATAGATATAGCATATTTAGCATAACATCAAATTTTCATTTCTCTTTTCCCTGTTGACAAAATATTTATAAGATTCCATACGTTCTATTTCATCTATAGTCTTATCTAATTTTTGCCACACATTATTTGGATCTTTATGTAACACCACAAAAGAATCACCTAAAGTGTGTACAAAAAAAAAACCTTTCGACTTCCAGCTCTTAAGTTTTTATCCTGTTTGAGGTGAAACTAAAATGTGTAAAATATGAAATTCAAAATATGAAATGGTAGAAAAGAGTGTTTGGTTGTATAATCTTTAAAGTTATCAATGAATGTTGCATGCATTTTTGTTCCCTAGTTTTACTTGACCAGTCATGGAGGCCAGCTGAAGGACAACATGAATGAAACAGACAAGGGATGGATAAATTGGAAGGTGCTAACAGTTTAAATATATAATTTTAAATAACTATTACAATTTTAAAAATTGGATCAATTTCTTACAAATGCATGAATTTGACCGGGACTGTCAACATTATCAGTTGTCAGATTGCTGAACTGTGAACTTTGCCTTCAGTAAAATGAAACTACCGATACAGGTAGTCCTCAATTTACAACAGTTCATTTAGTGAACCGTTTGAAGTTACAACACTTATACAACAGATTTATGACTGTTCTTCACATTTACGACCATTTCCAGCTTCCCTATGATCATACGATCGTACGATCAAAATTCAAATGCTTAGCAACTGGCATGTATTTATGAGGTTGCAGTGTCCCCAAGATCATATTATCACGCTTTGAAACCTTCTGACAGACAGAGTCAGTGGGGAAATCAGATTCATTTAACAACCTTGTTAATAACAGTGATTCACAACAGCGATGGGGCAAAATGTACAAATGGGGCAAAATGTACTTCACTGTCTAGCTTAGCCACAGAAAGTTTGGCCTCAATTATGGTCATAAGTCAAAGATTACCTATATTTTATGATGACTGAGTAACTTACAAATAAGGTCCTTCTTCATTTTAGCTATAATCTTTCCAATATTCTATATATAGTATAGATATTAATCTTTCCAGCTAAATGATAATACTTTCATTGCACCGTTAACCCTTTCCTGACAGTTAATATAGTTTTCTTAGTGCAGGCATAGAATATATACTCAAAGCAGTGAAAAATCTGTAGTTTTAAAATAATTTATATTGGATTTGTGTTTGTGTCTTGAAGGATATTCAAATTAAATCAGCTCATTATAGTGAGTTGGTGAAAAAAGAAGATCTTGTTTACCTTACCTCAGATTCTCCAGATGTCTTGAGTGAATTAGATGAATCAAAAACCTATGTTATTGGAGGCTTGGTTGATCACAATCATCACAAGGTAGATGATTAATTATAATGTGCATGCATACTTGAAAAAAAACATATTGAACTATTACGGTATATTGTATTATATGTTTCCACTCTTTTGTCCTGGAGGTAAAGCCTGGAGTCACAGCAAACTCCTTCAGGGAATATAGTCCCATCCACTGTGCCTGCCAGAATTATTAACAAACCAGCAGTTCCAGCTTGTTGGGATTTAAACGGAGATCGTTTTCCCCCATCCAGATTCTCACAACTGCCAGGCACCAGAACTTAGGAGTTTTATGGCATCTCTAGTTAAAGCTGGGGAGGGGATGCCAGGAGCACATTAGTGATATCTCAGCCCAAACTTCTGAACGATCTCCCTAGGATTTTCATGCACCTTTAAATATTGTGGAGGAGACCACTGAGCCCAGAGCCACCTGCACTGACTTCTCAGGAGCTCATCTCTCTAAGATCACCAGCAGGAACTATTCACTCAAGTAAAAGGATCCATACCATTCCATAAGAAAATGAAAATTCTGTAGATACTGTCACACTACAAATCTTCATTATGGTCACAGGACAGCATGTTGCCACAATACATCTATGCTCGGTAACACAAATACAGCATATCAGCAGTGCATTTGTGCGGTTAGTATTTCATCCAGTACACATTCTGTTATTCTAATCATGTTTATTGTATTGCTAGCATTAAAAATAAATGCCAAAGGAATTTGGTGTCTAATAAAAGTGCCTAATAAAACTGTTTATAGCATACATAGGCATATGTTTACAGGGAAATCTGTAGAATGTGCACAATACAGCAAGCTGTTGAATGGTTGGTATGTCTATTATCATTTGTTATCATCTTACTGTTTCTTTAAAAAGCTTGTATAATTTTTATGGGTTTCTGATCTGCCTTCAAGTCACAGTCTAGGGATAATATTTCTTTAGATTCAGCAGCTGTTATTTGTTAATATGGGTAGTTTTGGAATATTATTGAAAATGTGAGTCCAATATTTGGGGAAATGAGATGACAGCACGGAGTGGATATGATAAACAACAAATGTGTGCACAATTTAAGAAAAAAAACTAGTGTTTTAATTAATCTTTTGAGCTGTTTCCATATCAGCTCTGATAACTGGTTCAGTTCTTAAAGAAACTGTTTGTTTTGGTGAATCAGTTAATTGGTTAACTTTGAATACAAGCCATGAAAATAAAAGTGAAGGCATTTCTCAGCATTTTAGGTTATATATAATAATTGGTATCTTTTATAAATCAATGCTCTATAATATGAAACATCTCTAAACCATGCTGTAAGGCTGTGTGATGCATATATTATGCAAAAATAAGGTGAATTCAGTACAAATAAATTACCTGATAATCTCAGGCAATGTAAATTAATAACAAATAGTCATTTTCTTTATTTTGCTTACAGGGAATTACATATAAAAGAGCAAAAGAACAAGGTATAAGCCATGCACAGCTTCCCCTAGGAAACTTTGTGAAAATGAACAGCAGGAAAGTTCTGGCAGTCAATCATGGCAAGAATACATTTTACTTTTTTTACTTTATTTTTCATTCTATGTTTTGTAAATGAACTTTATGTTTTATAAAGCAATTACCATTTCTGGTTCTGATTTCTGATAAATACTGAGTATTTTGACAAGCACTTAATTTCTACAGCAGACAGTTGTCTCAAAATCCTGGAGAACAGTTATCTAACATTTGTATATTATCAGTGTAATGGATTAAATATCCACTGCGTATAACTGAATTACTTACTGAATGGATTTTATTCACAATACGTATCTGTAGAGTTCTGACTTAACATATTTTCCTGGTTGCTCCACATTGTTTAGTGCAACTGTTAGTAAACAGTTATAATCACAATAAAGATAACTGGCACAGGGAAGCTACAGAAATACACCCCAACCAGGAAACAAGGCAGTAGAACATACCAGAAGAAAGTTTTGATGCTATAGATATTTTGCTGACAGAGTAAAAATCAGGAAAATGCTTGGGTATACATGAAGCCGTTATCTTATTTTTCTTTATATACTCACAGAAATAATGCAGTGGAAGAGTTTTCCTGCCCTCAGCTATCCATTAGCTATAGTGATTATATTGCAAACAGGTCTCCAGAGTAACCTGTTTTCTCCATTCCCGGTAACACACAGGCTAGAAGTTCAGTTAGATGTTAAAAAATGGAATTGCTTTTGGTGAATCTATTCTTATTTGAAGCCTAGATTAATTGCAATATATGCCTTTTAGAACTATGTTTTCATCTGCTTTTAAACATCAATCAATTCTCTTTGTAGATGTATGATTTAAAATGCTTATTATATTAAAGAATTTAGGGAGAAAAACGTTAAGAAATAGTTACTTCTCCCTTAAGAACAATTGCATGCTGACTTTTCTATTTAATAATTATTAGTAACAATATATAAGTGAAATATGTGCAAAATAAGATTGTTTTGTGGTTACTGCAGAAGCTTCAAATGTTTTGTTACCTTTATTATCTAATTTTCTTACCTTATCAAATATTTCCTTTTTTTTAAAGTGGTTTTCTTTTTCTCATAGTATTTGAAATCATCTTGGCTTATCTGGAAAAGAAGAACTGGGAAGAAGCCTTTTTCACTATTTTGCCACAACGGAAAGGGGCCAAACTGCTGCACGAGGCAACCGAGGTGACCGATGCCTCCCCATGCAAGCAGCAAGAGGCAGGAATTATTCCAGATGAAGTCTCTGAAAGGAGCTAAGTGTCAGTGAAAACGCTATTCATGACACGAGACAGGAAGTTTCCGACTTTGGAATTTATGAGATGATGCTATATACCTCCTCTCTTGGTTTCAAGCACTAGATTTCTATTACCAAGTTTAAGCTGTATATTTACTCATAAAATATTTAATAGCATTTAAATATGCAAAAAAAATGTGGAAGGAGCTCAGATTTCCAAGGATGCCAATATTTATTTTCCTTCTTAATCTTTTTATTTAATACTTGCTGGAGTCTATTTGTTTTTTATTCTGAACCTCACAGCAGAATTTTAATTGTAATACCGTAAACATTCACTTGGCTGAAATATGTATTGAAACTCTAGCATAACGTTTTCTTGTTTATAATTTTCTTTGCTTCGTGTTTGTAATATTTGAGATCTTTCCTTAGTAAAGGCAAGACATGACAAGATCCAACTGCAACTAGAATTGTAGATTAGGAAAATGATGAGCAATTTTGCATTTCATTAAGGCTTTTTTGTTTTAATCTAAATCCTCTAGATTCCTGTGCTTCTAGAAACAGGACAGAAATTTATTTTACATTTCAGTTTTTCTGATGCAACCCAACTACAAGTTTACATTGTGGGCATGCTTAGTAATTTCTGCAGTAAGAATGAAAATGAAGGTGCATCGTCAGAAACATAACCTACACAGCAGCTTTTCATTACACTACTGACATTGTCTAATACAGTGTAAGGAGTTGCCATTGTATATGTTTCTCCCCCTCAGGCTCAGGTACAAAGAAGCTAGACTTTTACAACTTCTGTGTTGCAAATGAATACAAGAAGAGGTTCTGCCACAGGTTCACTAAAATATTTTTTTTAATAGTTAAACAGTTCTTCATTGACAATATTAAAATTGTTGAATGTCCAGAAAGGCATATTTCCTATGTGCTATAATATTACATGGCATGATGAAAAAATAAATCTGCTGCTTCAAAGTTATTTAGTTTTCAGAAGTTCAAAATCACTATGAATATTCCAAAAGCTTGAAAAGTTTTAGACAAAGTAAGAAATGTTCAAATGATTGAAGTTAAGCAAATATCAAAATTAGAAGCTAATTAGAATTAAATTTTGTTTCAAAATTCTTCAAAAAGTTGACCAAATAAATTGTGTTAGAATTGTATGCTTTTAAACTTGAATTCCTTTTTGCTCATCTTATTCAGCATTGTGAAATTTAAAATAACAAATTTATCTATCATCTATCTATCTATGCACACACACACACGAGATTGCCAGTAAATAATATTCAAAGTTGTTTAATCTGTTGAATTAATTATCCCATGTAGTTGAACTGTTTCTACATATTTTAGTCTTTGTGTCAACGTTCCAAATATCATCCAAAATGCAGGCCTGACACTTTGTTTAAGTTATTTCACTGAAGTGAAATGACTGGAGGTTTATAAAATTAAATTTCCTGCTTGAATAATAGATTTTAGCAGAAAAATGTTACATGTTATACTGGATTCCTTCAGTGTTTTTATTTTATTTATTGTTCATTTAAGTTTTCGTAGGTTTTCACGGGTATAGGTATGCAAGTCTTGGCGTATTCGGGTCTTTTCCCGTGTAAGATTGAGAGTATCTTGGCGACGTTTCGATGAGGTCTCATCAACTTCAGGCTGGTGCTTTCGGCTTTGTGCTTGTGCGAGCAAAGCACAAAGCCAAAATCACTAGCCTGAAGATGATGAGTGAGACCTCATCGAAACGTAGCAATAAGAAAGAAAGAAAACGGAGTGGAAATAGGATATGCAAAACTTGTGGTTGGATGTGCTATTTAAACCTTAAATCTAAATTGACTATCAGAAGGTTACCACTATTTTTCCTCTCATACAGCAAGGGTTCCAATCTCAAAAACTAGAAACTGGAAAACTATGAGTTTTCTATGAGTCTATCTTAGACATGAAAGGCAACTGGGTGGTTTGGGGCCAACCACTCTTTCTCAAACCATGCCACAGGGCTGTTGTGGGAAAATGGGAGGAGGAGGAAGAAATATTAGGTATGTTCAGTGCCTTGAGTTATTTATAAAACTAATAAAGTGGGAAATAGAAAATATCAGACATTTTGGACAGCGCCAACAATGTTTTCTGGAAGAACAAGAATGAATATCTTTCTTTAAAAAATGGTGCTGAAAGTTTATTACCAATAAATGTATTTTGGTGCTCCAAAGAATTGGCAAAAAGAGCCATTTTCCAATTTTGTCTCTTTCAGGTGTCATGTGTTCTGTAGTTTTCTGTTTTCAATTTACCTTTATTAGAGGTAGTCATTAATGGTTGTCATTAGATCAAAAGACTATATATAGAAACACTTTCCATTTCTATTTTGTGAATAATTGTTTTTTTCGGAAACAATTTTATGTATTTCTCTCATAATACTATATGTGAAAGTTTGCTATCTTTTGCAGCAACTAATCTCCAGTAACATTTTTAGTAGTTCCCTAGAATAAATTGTATAAATACATGCCTGGGAATATTTGGTAGCTGCCTGAAGACTTTTATGAAGTGTTTGACATTTATATATGACTGTTAAAGTAGCCTATTTGACTTTTTTCAGTAGACCGAGACATATAGGATCCTGAAGACTGCAGACTCAGCTGTTAATGTCTGGGGAAAGTTTGGAGGAGACCCACAACACTTTATTATAGTACACTGAAACATAACCAGCACACTAGAATAGACATGGGTATAGCTCTCATTTCTATCTCGCAGCTTGTTTTGGTTCTGCTACTTTTGGTGGAGAAGTAAAGCAAGCAAAGGAGCAGGTGTCCATGCATATTGGGTGGAAGGGGAACTGGAGGACACGGGCTTTAATTTTCTTCATATAGCTCTAGGCTAGAATTAATAAATCACTGTGCATTACGTAGGGCAGAGGTCTTTGATATCAACCGGGAGTAAATTTTTCCATTCCTCCATGCAGATTTTTTCCCCCAGTTGTGTGATGCTTTGACTTCTCCATTCCAAAATTACATTTTCTCCCCTTAGCTATTTATTGTGGATATACTGGAACATTTAGGGTGTCGGGGTTCTGAAGCTGAAACTCCAAGATGGGTTCGGCCAGGCCAGCTTCAGGGTTGACATAGGGTCAATGTCATGTTGTAAGGTCCACTTTTAATTGAGCTTCAGTCTTTTCGCATGGTCTCATGCTATTTTCAAGTACTCTCGGGTACAATGAAGAATTCATGGAGCATTTTGTAATGGTGAGCTGCCGGGCCCTTATACGCCAAGCCATTTGTATCCGGCCTTTGTTATTTTTATAAATAAGGCAGCGAACATACCCCAACACATCATCTTCCTCCTATTTTCTCCACAACAACCACCCTGTGAGATGTGCAAGGCTGAGAGTGAGTGATTGGCAGGTCACCCAACTGGCTTTCATGGCTAAGGCAGGACTAGGACTTTAGACTTAGAATAACTTTATTGTCACTTTGAATCAGTGGCGGGTTCTAAATGTTCCTACTGCTGGTTTGCTCGGGTGTGCTGTGACCACGCTTGCGCTTTGTGTGTGCATGGCAGTGCTTTAAAAAAGCTGTGCATGCGCAGAAGCAAAATCCAAGATGGCGGTGCTGCCGCTGACGAAAGAACCAGCCAGGGGCGTGTCAGGCCCAGGTTACTAATGGTTCTACCAAACCAGGCTGGTAAGTTGCTAACGGTTCGGTAGAAGCGGACCGAAATGTTAAGAACCCACCTCTGCTTTGAATGTACAATAATTGGTATACATTAAAATGAAATTCTGTTGCATACAGCTCTCAAAGGGTCTCCACCTCTAATATAAACATGACTAAATAAATACAAAATTATGCATGGCTATATATGCACATGCACACATTCTTCATTACTGTCAGTCAAGCTACGTGGATGAGTCCCTGAAGACAATGTCAAAATCTCATTTTATATTCCAGTATTGCATTGATACTCTTCTTACACAAATAAGGATTCAGAATGATGCCTTGGGATACGAGCTTAGCTAGAATTTGAAAGTAACAATTATTCTCCCTATGGTATGCTTATTCCCTTTGAGTATGAAGCTTCTGCAGTGTTGATTTCGGATTTCTCCACAAATATATACACAATCTGATTTAGTAAAAAGACTTAAAATCCTTTCTGTCCAAAGATAGTACGGTTATTCTCATTTTCCTAAGCTACCTTTCATCCCCTAAAGATGTGCGCAGCATACAACTCTTGGGATCCACCCAGCCCCTCCAGAAAAAAAGGTAGAGATGTTCAGGCCACATCTGTATATTCCATTTTGGGGTGGTTGATATGCTATTATAGGCATATTGAAACCTATCATTTATTAAGCTTTAAGGTAGCACCAATATTCTTCCATAGAAATCTGGAAAGGAGAAACAAGCATCCATTATTGACTTAAAAGGTAAAGGTTCCCTTCGCACATAAGTGCTAGTCGTTTCCTACTCTAGGGAGCGGTGCTCATTTCTGTTTCAAAGTCGAGGAGCCAATGCTGTCCAAAGACGTCTCCATGGTCATGTGGCCGGCATGACTAAATGCCAAAGGTGCATGAAACTGTTGCCTTCCCACCAAAGGTGGTCCCTATTCTATTTGCATTCTTTACGTGCTTTCAAACGGCTAGGTTGGCAGAAGCTAGGACAAGTAACGGGAGCTTATCCTGTTACGCAGCACTAGGGATTTGAACCACTGAACTGCTGACCTTTCTGATCAACAAGCTCAGCGTCTTAGCCACTGAGCCACCACGTCCCCACTATTGTTGACTTACTATTGTTGAAATCTAAAAGTTAAAACAACGTTCTCTTTAGGTGAAGCAAAAGGTTTCTTGAATTAGTAGAAAACAAAATTATCAATTTCAAACGATCAAAACAGAAGATAATTTAAATTGTTAAATCCAGACTAGTATCTTTCTTGGAGTTAATCCTCAATGAAAAGTGCATTTCAAATTCTGAAAGTTATAAATAAATGAATTACTTCGTTATTTGTATTCTGACATGATAGAAATGTCAGTTATGACTTCTACAAACTTCAAACATCAGTTGTAAACTCAACTCAAAGACGAATAAAATGTATTTAGCATTTTCATTACTGGTTCACTGTATTAATGTTCAAGATTTGGGCTTAGATCACTGTCAAGAGATTCACTACACGCTACTTTCCAAGAAAATACCGTGCTCGTTTTCAGAGACACTCAGACAGGAACAGGTGTGAAGAATTCCTCCTGAATTAAGTTTTTCTAAGGCGAGTCTTGCGGTATAACAAATGGGAGCTGTTTTGGGTCGAGAAAGTAGACTGAGTACTTGAGTGTTTTGCAGAGATGCTAGGAAGATCCTCCTCATTTTCATCTACTTTCCCTCTCTTTCCAAATAAATTACTTTTTTCTGTATCTGAAAGAAAGTTTCAGGAAACGCTAGTTTAAGAACTGGTATTTTCTTGTCTACATATCTAATGAAAAAGCCCCCTTAATTAATGCACTGCGTAAGCAGTTATACCTATATAGTTATGCAGACTCTAAATAGCAGCCTGCCCTTGTTTTCTTCAGTATTAAAATATGTATGAGTTAATTTTTTAGGACCAAAATATATACCTACCTGGTCTTGATCCTTTACTGACTAGCGATCCTTGGCTTGAAGTCCTAAGTAGAAGTAAGATTGTTTAACCATTCTGTACAAATCTAACTTTAAATTTATTTATATAAATAAATAGATGGAAGTTGAGCAGAAAGGTCTGTATTCTTTTAATGTGTAAAGTAGTCTTCTCTTAGATATTCACTGATGAGAGATTGCCCTCTTGTTTAATTTCCCCAGTTACTATTTGATTTCAGGAGCTGTTTTTACCAGCAGGCTGAATTTTGGTGCCTTTCAATCCATCTCACCAGAGAATTCCCAAATGGTATTTCCTACTAATATAAACAAGGTGCCCCTTCATATTGAACCATATCACCAAACTAATAATACAGTATTGCAATGCTGTATTTAAAATATATAGAGAAGCCACAATCACTTGAAAGCAGTTGTAGGTATGTAGGGTTGATAATCTCTACATGATGAGTTGACCCACACACTATAAATTATATAACTCTCATCCTGAAAAGTAGTTGTTGTATTAAACTTGATTAAGCACATACTAAACTAAAACACTTCTACACTGCTAACAAAATATTTACATTTTCATGGGCAATCCAGCACCAGCTGCTTTTTTGAATACAAAAATGACAAAAACAGCATCACTTTGCAAGCTCATCCCCTTTGGGACATGCATGTGACATCATGATAGATTAACAAAGTGGGCAGAAGGTGGAGTGCAGCAAAGTGGCATCATACACATTCAGAAAAGTCACAATATATTTCCTTTTTGTTTAAGCACACTTCTTGGAGAATGAATCATGAGTTTAGCCATAGTAGGTCATTACTGTAAGATTGCAGTAATACCACCACTGATGGTGTCAAAATTACTTGCCTTGAAATATTATCAACCCAAATCTACCCATTGTTAGGATGAAGGCCTATTCATTCAAGGTTAAGGACTATGATCTAGCACAGGGGTCTCCAAACTTGGCAACTTTAAGCCCGGAGGACTTCAACTCCCAGAATTCCCCAGTCAGCCCAGAAAAAAAATTCTGGGAGTTAAAGGCCTCCATGCTTAAAGTTGCCAAGGTTGAAGACCCCTGATCTAGCACACTCAACCATTGCAGGCTAACAGATAGATGGTTTTTGACTTTCCCGTCTATGGAAAAGACTTGAAAATCTCAAGTCATTCTTGAGAGAGAATCACTGGTTCCAAAGTCACCCAGCTAGGTCCAGTCTAAGGGAAGATTGGCACTTAGACCTTCCGATTCCACTGGCTACTGCCTTTCTCTTAAAATCAAGAAGCTATTAAGATGGTCAGCCGTTAAATTTTGTTTGCAGAAGTCCTGAGAAGCTTCAGATAAAGTGCCTTTTCAAGAGACAACTGGACTTTCTGGTTTTACTTTGAAGACATTTTGCTTCTCATCCAAGAAGCTTCTTCAGGTCTGAATGTCTTCAAAGAAAAAACAGAAAGTCTTCTTGAAAAAAGCACCTTTGGGACAACCATGACCTGGATGACTGAGAATCTCCATAGACATTCAGATAAACAGGTTACAGTAGGTGCTTCCTTGGTGCAAACTATTCCTTGTGCACTTTTTGTGAGTTTACCTGATACGGCTATCTTCAATAGCTGTTCCTTTTTGCCCTCTCAGCAAAGCCTGAATATTTGGAACTTCACTTTCAATCTGGGCCGTTGGCTTATAATACAACAGATCACGGCTGGTCAGATCAGAGCGTATGAAATTGGATACAAACTCTTTCTCTGAAATACAAAAGATATAGGGGCACTTTATTTTTATTATTTTTTACTTTTATTTTTTCATTTTTACAATTTACATAACAACAAACATTTTTCTTTTTTTAACAGTACTGTGTCATATGTCTCTTACAGTTATTT
>JANHFT010003761.1:65027-75490 GCA_032467955.1 Pseudoxenodon macrops
GTTAAAAATACAATTTATATTTTATTATAACATGATCCATGATCTAATTTAAGTTTTTCTTTATTTAAACCATTTTAGTTTTTTTAGTGAAGCTTTTCCCCCCCTTTCTCTCTCTTGTTTTTGAAAATTTCTCTCCTGTATTGTGCCAGCCAAGTACGTTTCTACCAGGAAACTGCTGATGTAATTTCATATTCAAGTGTGATTGCTGTAGTTGTTGTTTATGCATCAATTCTATTCAGTGACTGCAGTGGCATCTACTTTTAGGTTGTTTTATTTGGCTAAATTTCACCTAAAACATCCTGCACTAGCTGTGCTTGTGTGATATACTGACACACAAAGTAGTCAAATATATTTCATATTGTGCAAACATAACCGGAAGGGTTAGTTTATAGTTCAATGTATTGGGCCAAGACAGAATACATTGCAGCCTTGCAGTCCCGCAACGCATGAGTAGAATTTGACAATTATTTTAAGTTACCGTAATAATAATAAAAATGGGATAATTGAATCAATCTTAAGAAGCCATGGATTAATGAATAAAATACGCACATCAACTATGGTTAAGCGCATCGTGCAATTTCAGCTTTCGTGTGGCCATCCTCTGTGAGTAGTCATTTAAATGTTTAATGTTTCACATTCCAAAGGCAATGTGAGAAATTTAGAGCTTTATTACTTGGGGGATAATTAGTGTTGCACATGCTGGGAATTTTGCTAAAGACCCATAAAAAAAAAAAAGCGCTGCTTTTCCATTTATATTACTTGTCATATGAACTGTCGTTTGTTTTAATAAATCTTTGCCTTGGCAAACGTGTTATATGTACAATGCAATAGCTTTAATAGCTATTCCACAAGGACTATTATTTCTCGGTTATGATCCTATGGGAACACCAAACCTGTGGGATTAACATGGTTGCCCAAATGCATCACATAGTCTGTATTTATCCTTTACGTAAGTCATTTAAGCAAGAGAACATCAGTCAAAGATGTTTGTGTTTTGTTCTGAGTTTTGTTTTTGTTTTTGCTGGTGCGGACTAATTCTTAATCAAGAAACGTCTTTGGAACTCAGCCCTGCGGTCTGTACACTTTTAGAAGTTATCTTCTGGGTCTAGAGGGCAGTTATCTTTGGATGGCTTCCTTTTCCAGAGGGAGATTGTTTTAAGCAAAACTCTTGGAAAACATTGGAACTTCTTAGTACAGTTGCAAACGAACCCTCCCCTTGCCTGAGCTGACCTATCATAGATTAAACATTTTATGTGTGGTACAGGGTGGAGAAAAGTTACTCATGTATCTCTCATAGCCAAAGTAATCAAGGAGAGGAGTCACTTATAGAAGACAGATTCTAAGCAGGGATCTTGGAAAACATGGCAACTGCTGGGAAGGTAAGGGAGACTCTTGATCAAAACCTACCTGGGCAGCATAATGTACATGGTTATTAGAACACTTCTGAAATGGAAGCATTAAGCGCTGCATAAAAATGTACGGAGCATTCTGTGAATTTCACTTGTGCCGATTTACTCTATTCTCTGCAAAGGTCAGGCTTGAAGAATCATTCAACACTTGCGAATTCAAAAAGTAAAGCTGCCTGACGAGTAAAACAAATTGCTTTGGAGCATTGTTGAAATGATTTAAAATTCTGTCGTGGGTAAGAAAATGTATAGCCATTTGGTTGCTTTATTAGAATATTGTATTCGTATCCTTCACCTGAACTCTGGGCAGAAAAATGCAGACACAATTTTTCTAGCACTTAGTGCTGTCTATATACAGTACTAAGACTTAGTGCTGCCTATGGAGTATTTAAAACACTCCCAATATATTTTTCCTATATATTGGATTACTCAAGTAATCCAATATTTAGGAGATGTTGGTTAGAAAAAAATGGAATCACAATCTAAACTAAAGTATCAGAACGGGGTAGAAAACTGTGTTGATGTGTTTCCTGTTATTTTACTCTGTTGAGGAATTTTCAGGATGAGGGCAGAAGCAGCAGCTTCTGTGGACAAGTATTAGTTCCCAAATATGTTATTAGGCAGTTTCACCTCAGGGGCTTTAAATGTTGTACCGTGTTTGATTTAAACTGATAGTATTTTCATTCAAAGGGTTTGGTAATATAAATATGGGCAAGCCTTTGTTCATCACCATGCAGAAGACCAACATTATTGAGAGCAAGTGTGGTCTAATGGGGAAGACACCAGAAGACGGAGCCTTCATCCCACTTTAGGCTTAAAAGCCAATTGAGTGACTTCGTGCCAGTCACTCTCTCACAGCCCAACTCACCTCACGGGGCTGTTGTTGTATGGAAAATAGGAGGGAGAAGATACGTAGATACGTTTTCTGCCTTGAGCTTTTGAGTTATTTATAAAAATAATAAAATCTTGCCGTGCAGAAAGCTAATTGAACCTCACTGCCGTTTAAGAGAAATGTGCCAAGAGTAAACAAAAATAGTGTGTGTACGATTGTACATGTGTATGCGTGCGTTTCCAGAGTAATATTCAAAGCAGAGTTTTCAGTCAGAAATCTTTGGATTTAGAGCTAATCCGTCTCGCTTTTAGAATCTCTTTTCTGTGGCTTTACAAGCTCATCTAAATATGGGCACAACGTTTCCTCTTTCATTTGTTTCGCATTTATGGTAAGAGATTCTCAAGTAGCTTTTTCTACTTAGTAATAAATTATAACAAATGTAAAGTGTTATGACTTCCAAATTGAGCCAAACATAAAAAAGAACTACTTTGAGACAAAGTGAATGTATGTGTGCTTGAGGTGAGGGAAACCTAATTCTTACAAGTGAACAGAGATTGTACAATTACAACCAGACCAGAAATGAAAGCTGGGAATAAGAGTTGCTATGCATACATAGCTGTACATGTTAGACATTCTTTCATCTTTATGCTATATATTCTTTTACTGTTTGTGCCAGTTGTTCGAATCAGTTGTTGACTCCTGGTAAGTAGCCTGGAATCTTAACCACTACACCAAACTGGTTCATAAGTAAATTAACTTCTGTTATTAACTACTTACTTACCTTTGTACTGAATGACCTACTTCTGTCTATCTATCTGTCTGGTCTATAATTAATTACACAGTTAAAATTTACAAATTAATTTTTCGCAACAGGTGGAAGTTCTGCAGTATTTCCAGATAGGAAGGGGTACAGTTTTCTTTTTCTAAAAAACGTTTTCTTAGTTTCTGATTTTTGCAAGTTCAGTTCATTGGTATGGAAGGAGGGTTTTCCCCCCCCCCAAAGAACTTGACTTCATATAGGTACCTGAACATGTTTTTATGAACATCTTTCCATGGATGCTTAGTTGCAATTCTGTATATTATATTTGCAAGTGTATCTCCTAACATAAGGCAAGACCTTCCCTGGTTTTTTTTTTTCATTTGGTGAACCCATTACAGATTACAAATATTAAGCTGCAATTGTACACAATTGTACACAGTTAGCTGAAAGTAAACCCCAGTTAACATTCTGCATAAATATGAGCAGGGGTGTCCTTCCTCCCACTGCTTAAAGTGTTTGCCCATCTATAACCCTGCAGAAAACTAAACTAGCATAGATTTTGTAGTCTTAATTGCAATTTGAATTGCCTTTCTTCTGGCTTGCAGGTCAACAATAGTGTCCTCATGTCCCATGCCAGAAAAACTGCCTTCAATTGTCTCACAGAGTCACCAGCAAACCATCTGCTCCAATATCAGTGTAATTCAGGGGTGTCAAATCACTCGATTTCATTGAGGTCCGCATCAGGGTTGTGTTTGACCTTGGGGAACTGGGTTGGGTGTGGCCAGGGTGGGCGTAGCCAACTCAATGTCACTTGTGTCAGGGGTGCCTGTGGGGGCCCGAGCGTTCTGCCAGAGAAAACGGGCTCCTGAGCTCTGTTTTCGGCTGCGATAGCCTCCTGCAACCCTCTGCCAGCGAAAACAGAGCTCGGGAGAGGTTGAGCTGGCCACGCCCACCCTGGCCACACTCAACCCAGCCTCAAAAGGTCAAACACAACCCTGATGCAGCCCTCAAAAACTCAATTTTCACTGGCAGGGGCACCACAGGCCAGTCCTTCACTGTTTCCAGGGTCTAAGTACCCTGCAGGCCGGATCCGGCCTCCAGGCCTTGAATTTGACACCCCTGGTGTAATTGATGGTGGTTTTGACATATCAGTCTCTACCGCCTTTTCTCTGCGCAGGCTCCACTTTGCCTGCCCGGTGAGCATGAACTGAGACATCTTTCAGAACTCACCTGCCATCTCCTCTGGCCTTTGGAGAAAGGCGGGAGGAAGCTCTTTACCCATCATGGCTGTGTTCTCATGGATCAGCTGCTTGGTAGATCCAGATATCTGAGGCTTGACAATAATAGCCTCCCCCTTTGCCTGATGTTCTCCTAGCAATTCTCAGCCATTAAGCCTCAAAAATAAATTGTAGAAGCTGATTGATAGCAGAGTGTGTGCTGGGCCTCTCTTACATTTCTTTCTGGACCTGTTCCCTCCATCTCTGCTTGTCAACTGCTATGGGGACTGATCCTCAACTTACTTAGGATACCTGGTAGGTACAGGGGAAAAGTCCAGCTTGAAAAAAACTGAATTCTCCCATTGTGCACACCATTATACTCCTAGAGGCAATACTATTTTTTTTTAATTATTATTATTGGCTGTGCACCGCCCTGAGTCTTTCGAGAGAAGGGCGGTATACAAATTTAATAAATAAATAAATGTCAGAAACATTTAGAGTGGGTGTTTCATAAGCAAGAGTACTACTAAGCCATTTTTTCCCCATGTTTTCCATACAGCATCGGGCCAGACGGCTTGATCAAGGTGACTGATTTTACCCAGAATCCTCGAGTCAGGCTGGAGTAGATTCTCAATACAACATGCACTATCAATGTTAGATGGAGGAAGAAACAGAGAATAGAATGACTTAAACAAATAGGCCAACCTCTCAGTCACTTTTTCCCTTTGTGTCTGTTAATAAACAGTTTGGTAAAGCAACCACTAAGAAAGATGAAAACATAGATTGAGAAGGTGCCAGTAAAATACAGTAAAGTCTATTGTTAATTTTATAGTGTTTTGATATACACGCATCCACCCCAATAAATATCACAGACTACCAAAGAGTATAAACCTATTGAATATATTTGAGGTCCATCCTTCTCCCCTCCTTTTGCATTTCAAATTATCTGGCATTGCCATGCAAACATGTTGGAAATTTCAAAACTATTATTTACAGAATATTAGGATTTTTCCCAAGGTGTCTACAATTATAAAAAGAAAAGAGTAAACTTGGGATCAGGCTGTAAGCTTGTTTTTCTAATACTTCTAAGTGGCTATTCTATTATCATTTATCCAAATATAATGGTTTAAAAGTTCCTCATATTTAAAACATTTCATGGGCTCTCTCCATATATCAGCATTTTGCGAGGGTATTATTTTATTTAAAACATTTATATAGCTACCCATTTTATAGTTAACTTTGGGCAGTTTTGTAGCAACAATTGTATTGGTTTTCCCTATTTTTATGTACTGTGAAACAACAGCATATAAATAGTGTTGTAGTTGTTTTCCACAGTAAATCCTTTTAACCGGTAAAACAACTTCTGATGATTTCATGCTAAACTAGAGAAGCTAGAGAAGCTAAAGTAATCCTTTTAAATGCTCCACTTGAATCACAAATTCACAACAAAATTGGAATGGATTTGAGATACTGTATTGTGTTTGTAACCATGTCTATGGATGAATATATCATTATGAATCCAGTTATTTTTAAGCCACAGTTAAAACAATGGTGAACAAAGTATAGGTTCAATATTCCATTCCCACAGCTTTTTTTTTTCTGTAGTACATCTTTTACCTATGTAAGGGGCAAATGAATACAGGTATTCCTTGACTTACGACCACAATTGTACCCAAAATTTAAGTGAGACATTTGTTAAGTGAGTTTTGCCCCATTTTACGACCTTTACTATAGTTAAGTGAATCATTGCAGTTGTTAAATTAGTAACACAGTTATAAAGCGAACCGGCTTCCCCATTTACTTTGCTTGTCAGAAGGTCGCAAAAGGAGATCACATGACCCTGGGACACTGCAACCATCATAAACATGAGTCAGTTGCCAAGCATCTGAATCTTGATCACGTGACCATGAGGATGATGGCCATATTAGGTATATCATTTCGTGTGTCACCATCACACTATTTTAAGCAAGTGTTTTCCTTCATAATAAAGTGACAATAACAATGACAACATTTCTACAGGTGAGAATGGTACCATCGTAGATCTTAACCTGGAAATACTCGGTTTGTTCCCATAGTATCTATTGTAATATTGCCCAACTGTTCTTTCATCTTTTGGTCTCAGTATTTCAGACTATACAAATAGGGACTTATATCCCTATCTTTACTTCCAGGAAGCTCCCTCTATTGCAGGGGTGTCAAACTCGATTTCATTGAGGGACGCATCAGGGTTGTGTTTGACCTAGGGAAGGCCAGGGGGACCGTGGCCATCTCGATGTCACTCATGTCGAGAGTGCCTGAGGAGGCTTGAGCGCTCTGCCAGCAAAAACAGGCTCCTGAGCTCCATTTTAGGATGCGATGGCCTCCTGCAGCCCTCTGCCAATGAAAACAGAGCTCGGGAGGGCCGCCCTCCCAAGCTCCGTTTTCACTGGCAGACACATTGTGGACGAGTCCTTCACTGTTCCCAGGATGGCCCGATGGGCCAGATCTAAGCACCCCTCAGGCCAGATTCGGTCTTAGGTCTTGGGTTTGACACCCCTGCTCTATTTCATTGAGCAGAAAATCTTGGAGGGAAGCGATGCTCTAGGCAGGGATGTTATATTCTCTCAAAACTATTTCCTCACTAATGACACAGTGGTGGGTAACCTTTTTGGCACAGAATGCTTAAACAGGAGCGTGTGTGCATGTGTATGTGCTGGAGCACTGAAACCCGGAAGAGAGCAGCTGGCCAGTGCACATGCACACAGCGGCCACCTGCACTTCCGGGTTGTCACGTGGACAACTGCTCTCTTCGGGTTCCGTCACGCACATGTGTGCTGGCCAGCTGCTCTTCACGCATGCACAAAGAAACCCGGAAGAGAGTAGCTGCTGTGCACACATGCTAGCCATCGCTAGCTGCACTTCCGAGTTCCGTCACACGCAAACGCAAAGAACGGTTTGCTGGCGGGCATGTGCGCGCCAGAACCTGAAAGAGAGTGGCTGACCAAGCGCACATTTGCACCAGACCAGCTTGCCAGCATGCATGAACATGACGGAACCCAGACATGCAGCTGGTGACAGCACGCATGCCCACAGAGGGCTCTCTATGCCACCTCTGGCATGCATGCCATAGGTTCGCCATCACAGTGCTAACATCTTTCAGTATTCACCAACCATCAAGAGGATATAAAGCCTGTCCTCCTTCATGCTATCTTGGACAACAATTACAGAATAATGCTGTAAATGCAACGAAAGACTAAAGAATTAAATGGCATTAGACACAATCTGCTTGTACCTCTTTGGAGGGAGTGGATGTTGGCCAGATACAACCTGATGGGTGTCTGCAAGGCCACCCCATTATTTCTACTTATGACACCAGCTTGCATCTGCTCCTTCTCTTCAAAGTCAATTGCTAAAAAAAAGGGAGCAGTGTCAACAAATACCTACCTGTACCAATTTAAGCTTTTAGTGTTGAAATATCCCTGTTGATTCTTCATTCCTTTCTTTGGGATAATTCATTCATATTAGACCCTTCCTAAATGGTGAATCTGAGCTGCTAAATCACACATTTGTGTTCCTGCCGATGCTTGATCAGTTTCCATCGTCTGCTATTAAAGGGGCAATCAATAATGAAAGGAAAGATCCATCTGCAAAAAAGCAAAATCTTTTAAGTCAAGCTTAATTCCTAGTGACTTCATGGACACATCTCTGCAGCTCAGATGTGCTTTTAGCACCGCATTGTTCCAGAATGGTTTCCCCCCCCCCCCAACTTTGTAGCCTACAGCCCCATTGCTAGGGGTTTGTCCATCCACAGGCTTATCAGATCTAACCTGTTTAACCTTTCAAGAACTGCTGCTACTGCCATCTACCTGCACACTATTTATTTTAACACTCTGCCTGTGGTTTATTTCAGAAGTTAAGCATTAGTAAACATTGCTTGTATTTAGATGGAGAATTCCAGCGTTGCTGGGAAGTTGAAAAAATATCCCCCAAAATGGCAGTGGCAAACTAATTTCCTAATGCTGTCAAGGAATCCATATGGATATAATCACTAGGCATCAAGCTTGATTTGAGAGCACATGTAATTTTTGAAGACACCCTTTTCTTCCAAATTTTATCCCAAAAGCTTAGGTGGAAACATTTAAGAAAAATATTCTGACAATTTTTTTTTTTTTTAAATGTAGCTCAAACATTCTTAAGGCGTGTTTCAGTATTATCAAAACCACTCTATTTTGCATACTCGAAAGAATCGCTTTCTGGATTAATCTAATGAAGGAAAGCACTTTGAACCTGGCTTTGGGTAGCAAAGTAATTTTATCTTTTGGCAAAGGGTAACAACGTCCTGGCATCTTAAAGGGAAACAGCGCGTTCGTATGCTGAACGGCATTTCCTTCTGCAGAAGCTCGATTGAATTAGTTCCAGAAATTTCGCACCTCCATAGCTTTCAGCCATTCAGTGCATTAAGACGTGAAGTTCTATACTTTTTCATTGGACACATAACATACAAATTAACAGCAATTCATATACTTTCATATACAGGGCGGACAAACCACCGCCTCTAAAACTGCAATCAGAACCGCCCAGAACCCGCTAAGAAATTCAACTAAGCCACACCGAGTTTGCAGACCGCTGCTTCTATTGGCCCAACGTCACCGCGGTTTCCCACCAATAAGCGGCACGCGTAATCCCATTTCCCCGCCCACTCGCCTCGTTCCCGCTCCGACTGCCGCCGCCTCGTCATGACGATAGGGGGAAATGGGCGGGGCCTACCTTAGGCCCTTCCCCCCCCTGAAGAGCCGTTGGGGCTGCCAATCGTGTCTAGGGACGCGGCGTGACCTCGCGGGTTCTCCCCCCCCCTCCTCCCCAAGAGCGAGGATGGCGAGACCGGGCTGCTTGAAGCACCATAAGGTAAAAGCTTCTTTACTCGAGGAGCGCCAGAAATTGCAGGGAAGAATTAAGCTCCTTTTGGGGGGAAAACAAAAGTGTGGTTGAAGATCTCCACTGAGTGCAAGGAAATCATGCTAGACATATTTTGCTTTGGTTTTTTTCACACACACACACACACCTTTGGCTGCAGAAAAGGTGACGGGCTTTCAAATACTTGAAGGGCTGCCACGAAAAGAAGAGGGGGGTCAAATTGTTCTTCAAAGCACCAGAGGGCAGGGCAAGAAACAATGAATGGAAACTAATCAAATGGAAACCCTGGAATTAAAGAGACATTTCCTGACAGTGAGGACAATTAACCAGTGGAACAGAAGTTGCCTTCAGGAGTTGTAGGTCCTTCATCACTGGAAGTTTTTAAGAAGAGACTGGACAGTCACTTGTCTGAAATGGTATAGGGTCTCCTGCTTGAGCAGGGGGCTGGACTAGAAGACCTCCAAGGTCTCTTCCAGCTCTATTCTGATTGATATGCTAATATGTTTAGTGTCATTTGTCCTCTATTCCTAGACATCTCTGTGTTTTTTTTTTCTATGAATACAACGATGATGATGATAAGAGACAGAAGGATCAATGAGAAAGGATTTTAAAAAAACATAGGGATACATGAAGATTGTGCCAATGTGAAAAAAGAAATTCATAGTGGCTCTGGTGGTAGTTGGTGACCTTGATGCCATCCCAAAAGATCTGGAAAAGCACTTGGAGATGATAAAACTGGATCAAATTTCAGCTCCTCTGTTACAAAAAGTCACCCTGGTACAGTACCTTTATTTAGCCTATATTCTTGGAAATAATCTGATAATATAAAAGTACGAAATCTGGCGTAAACAACAATACTAATCCAATAGAAGAGAATAAAATTCTTTGTTTTAAAAAAAAATTAAGCATGGAATAGAAATATAAAAATATCCATTTTTATAAATATAAAAATGTCAATATTTCTTATACTGAAAGACCCAACCAAATTCTTAGTCAAATAATTGTAAGAAATAGAATATGAAAACAATTGTATGCCGGCAATTGTTGACTTACAACCAGTTGTTTGCCAACTGTTTGAAGTTACAGTGGCTCTGAAAAAAATCACAACTGGTCCTCACAGAAATTGAATTTTCTCATGTAAGATTGAGAGTATCTTGGCGACGTTTCGACGAGGTCCCACTCGTCAACTTCAGGCTGGAGTTTTCAGCTTCGTGCTTGTGCGAGCAAAGCATGATCGGAGCTGCCATCTCTCTATAAATACTAGTGGGGAGGTGTGGCGTGCTGGCTTTGTTGCTGTGAGTGGGTTGGTTGGTTGTGTTGTTACATCTTGATTGGTTGATGGGGTTGATGTTTGC
>JANHFT010003762.1:24260-34788 GCA_032467955.1 Pseudoxenodon macrops
GTCCTCCAAGGCCTGATGTCTAGTAGAGGCCTGGACCAGGATATCGTCCAGATAACACTGGAGTCTGATAGGGATGGTTCTAAGATGGGCTGCTGCAACTGCTAGAATCTTAGTGAATACCCGAGGGGCTGAGGATAGACCAAATGGGAGGGCCGAATATTGGTAGTGCACCCCTGCATAAGCGAATCGTAGATATTTTCTATGAGATGGGTGAATGGGTATATGCAAATAGGCTTCAGTGAGGTCAATTGAGGCCAAAAAATCACCTCGCCTTATGCAGCTAAGAATAGTGGACAGGGAGTGCATTTTGAATCTGCGATACTTAATGTACCTGTTGAGGCGCTTGAGATCTAGAATTGCTCTCCACCACCACCACCCCGAGGATTTAGGGACTACAAAGAGCATTGAGTAAAACCCTAACCTCTTCTGGTCCTTGGGGACCTTTTCAATTTTGTGAATTTGCAGTAGATGTTGGATGGCCGAGGCCATGAGACCTCGCTTTGTCGAATTACGTGACATAGGACATTATAAATATGAGGTGGGGAGAATGGCGAGCAATTCAAAGGAGAGACCTTGGTGTACAGTCTCTAGCACCCAAGCGTCTGTTGTTATGGAGTCCCATCGGTGAGCATACAGTTTTAATTGCCCCCGATGGGTGGATTCGTGGGGGGATCAGTATCTGGAGCGTCTGAAGGGTTGCCCCCCTCCCCTTCAAAAGGGCCGTCTAAATTGTTTGCCCCTTGTCTGCCTGTCCTGTCCCTGCTTCTGCTTATGGTTATACTGACCTGGAGATCTTTGGTAGGAAGTAGATGGTTCTGGTGAACGAAAAGGCTTTCTGTAGTATGGAGCTGTGCGAAAGTTTCCCTTCTGGTTATGGGTAGGGAGGATCTTGCGTTTGTCTTTGGTTTCTATGAGAATTGGGTCTAGAGCTTCGCCAAAAAGCTTCTGTCCCTTAAAAGGAGAGCAAGCCAATTGCCACTTGTGGTGTGTGTCAGCCTGCCACGAGCGAAGCCAGTGCATCCTTCTAGCCACCACAAAAGAGCCGATCGCTCTAGCCGCAAAGCATGCCGATTGGAGAGTGGCATCTGCTGTGAATTGGGCCGAAGCCAGGAGCTTGTTGACGTCTTGGCGCAGGCCTGTGTCCGAAGCAGGCAGTTTGTCCTGCAGTTACTGGAGCCAAAGCAGCGAAGTGCGTGCGACGAAGGAGGCAGTGGTTGAAGCCTTGACCGCCCAGGCCACTGCCTGGTGGTTCTTGATCAAAGCCTGCTCCGTTTTCCTATCTTCTGGCTTTAATAGTTCAGCTGCATCCCCTGGCATCGTGGTGGCTGAATATACTGCTGCCACTGGGGCATCGATGACAGGTGGTTTAATGGCGTCTGCTAATACTGTCTCGACATTGAAGTACTTCTTGTCGGAGCTAGATGGCATAGCCCCTGAGTTTGGGTTGTCCCATTGACGTTGCACCGCATCTTGGAATATCTGCGGTGCTGGGACCACATCTAATTCCATGGTAGGTTCCACGAACATTGACAAAGGCTGTTGGGTAGTGTTAGATCGCGCAGTGAATGAAGACTGGAGGCTTCAGTGACAATCAGATCTCTTTATTAGGTTCAGCTCAAGATTATCCGGACTGCCTGCTGGGCCTGGGGAACCCTCTTTTATGGGATTCCCCTGGCTTGCAGGCAGACAATTCCATAGGCTGATAAACCTCCATCGCTAGTTAGCCAACCAGCGATGGGCACACAATTTCATATAAATGGAGATGGCAGTAATCCCCCCTTCAGGGCACAGGATATGCAAAGGGGATTAGGCAGAACACAACAGTGTGCACCCTTCCCCAGTCCCTCTATGCTCATGCCATGCCAACCACTTCTGCAACCCTTTGCTCCTACCTCCAGCAGCAGCCACTGATCTGCTTGGCTTTGGACTTGCTGACTTTGGATTTGCAACTTCCTGCTGGCTTTGTGATCCTCATTTAAATCAATGGAAAAGCTACCAAGAAGTTTAAATTTGATGTGGCAGGAAGGAGGAAAGAGGAGAGAAAGAAAGAAGGAATGGAGAGAAGGAAGAAGAAGGATGGATGAAAGGAAACAGGAGAGATGGAGTGAAGAAAGGAGCAGGGAGAGAAGAAGGAAGGAAAGATTTCCAATGTTCTTTGCCAGCTTCCCATAAGAAAACTCAATGGAGAATCAAAAAGTTGGAAGTCATTCTGACTGCCATTGATTTGTTGCCCACTATTTCTCTGTTTATGTAAGGAAATGTTTCTGAAATGTTGACCCAATGGTTCATGTGTTGTTTCCCCCCCCCTTACATTCAGTTATGTCCAATTTTTGGAGGTGCCTGGGCAAGGTTGCTCAGAAGTGGTTTGTCACCTTCCTAGGACTGAGAGAAAGTTTATAGCTTAAGGTCATCCAACTGACTTTGGGTCTAAGGTGGGACTAGAACTCGTGGTCTCTTTAGTTGTCTAATTACTAATTAGAATGTCCAAGAATATACCAATAATCAATGGATATTTTTGATTTTTTAAATTCAATTTTAAATTAGTGTAAAACCTGCCTTTTTCTCCTCTTTCCCAAGCTATTTACTTTTTGATTCCTCCTTCTCTCAGAGATTTTGCTCCATGTTATCTCTTATTGAATTTATATTCCATTATATTCCATTTGTTTATTGTGAATTAACTGAACTACAGTAAAATAGAAGGCAGATAGAAAATGATAATTTGAATGTAATAAAAGTGTATGGATTAAGAATATACCAGGAAAATGAATGCACATATAAAGTATATCTCTGATAATACAGCAGCATTTCAGCATAGCATAATTAAATATTTTTTAGTGCACACAAAACTGAGAATATATTTTGAGCGGAGAATATTTGTCAACATATTTTGTGATGATTGTATTTAATCAGAACAAATTCGAAATAATATTTCAAATGTTCTGTTTGAAATTCTGCTATCACCAATTGAAAAATCTGTTCACAGTAACTCTTATCCAACTTCCAAAACCCAAACAGCAACTTCCTCAATGGAAAAATAAACTGGACTTCCTGTCTATATCAACAAATTATGGGTTGTTCAGTTGACAGATTACTGTATAGGGAAAAAAGAAGAACAGTTAAACATTCCTTTCAATTAATTCACCTCACATAGGAGGTTTCATAATATTTTGATTTTTTTTTTTACAAAAATACTTTTCTAAAACATTTTTGAGGGATATTTATTTATTTATTTTCTTGCTTACAACCTGTCTTCCAGACACAAATCACAATCACGGTTGCTGATTTTGGGTTGCAACGAATTTAGGGCGGCTATAAAAAAATAAGGGTGGTGGAACACTCCAATTGTTTCATAAATGCATGAATAGCTCTAACATTGCAACAACAACAAACAAACCACACAAGAATGCACTAGCACAATGCAGTAAATCAAAACAATATTATATTAATGGTTTTCATGCAAACTCAGTGGTATTAACAATAAAGATGTGCTACAAACTGCAGCTCACACCAATCCACCCACTCAGCTCCACCTGTCTGTAAAATAAAGTGCAAATCAACACATCTGAATCTACTTACTGGTGACCTTCTACTACTGCACTATAGAGAGTACCTTAACTTACTGCACCTGTATGGTTTGCTAATTGCACAGTGGCAGATAGGACAGCGCCCCAGAAAGTTCACGTCATTGTCCAGAGGATCATTGATTGCCCTCTCATCTCCTTGGAAAACCTTCATAGCTCCTGCTGCCTTAAGAAAGTCCAAAACATTATTAAAGGTCCATCTCATCCTGGGCACCCTTTTTTTTGAACTATTACCATCTGGCAGACAGTAAAGGATAATAAAAACAAGGACAAATAGGCTGAAAAACAGCTTTTATCCCAGAGTGATAACTATGTTATCATAGTGAGTGATAATTATGTTGTATAGTGCAATATTAAAGCAGTATCAGAGGTTTTCAATTCAATTGTGTAGAATGTGTGTTTCTGTTTTATTTTTTTTTATAGTTTTCTTATGCATGATGTACATTGAAGATGGCATTTAATTTCGTTGTACGAAGTGCAATGACAATAAAGTAAACTTAAATTACGTGAACTCTAGATTTCCTGTAGCAAAATGTGCAGAAAAGCAGGGAGGAGTCTTATTCACAGGTTAAAGAAAAGAAAGAAAGAAAACCAATTATGGTGGAAGCATTCAAGACAAAACCTTTTAGTGCAGCGAACTTTTATTTTACAACCTGATTTGTTCCAAAGTTGAAACAAAACTGAAATTATATGTGGTTTGTTTTATATTTGAAACACCCTTCCGCCACACACACAGCCCAGTGGTTTTGAACTGTTTTGAAATCAGAATGTTTTCCACATCTCTAATACCTAGCCTGCAGTAAGTGTTAGGTTTTTCTTTACAAATGTCCTGTGCATTTGTATCTTTGTGTGTATTTGTGTGTGTGTGTGTGTTTAAAAAAGCCCATTGAGTGTCCTTATTTTGTGCATCTAGAATGCTTAGAGTCTCCATTAACCTCACAGACATTTTCCCAAGTCATTCCAGTTTCCTTCCAGGGATGTTATAGAACACAGGTTTCTTACCCCCAGCCTGTGGATTGGTACTGGTTCGTGGCATGTCAGAAACCGGGTTGTGCAAACAAGTGAAGCCCCATCCACGGGATGCAAAAACATGTCCTCTCTGGTGCATGAAAAAAACTCTCTTCACAGAACCGGTCCCTGGTGTCCAAAAGGTTGGGGGGCTGTTATAGAATATAGTACCAAAAAAATCAAGATGGCTGCCACAACAGTGAATTCAAAGTGCAGCTCATTTTGATGTACAAAGCTGCTGTACCTGCCATCTTGAGTATTTGACCTTACCATGCAGGAACTGAAACGTTCTTCCCCTGTGTCTATCCTTAGTCTGCGTTGTTCTGTCTTTTGCAGTTTTTCCCACGAAACTCCCAATATTTGGGGAGGTCTATTCTGAAATATGTTTTGAAATTATTTTGTTTCTGACTGCGCATGGAGAGAGAGAAAGAATAAAGATTACTATCAACAAGAAAAATCACCATTTGGAGTTTGGTGTGGGTTTTGAGACTATGTGTGGAATTATTGTGACTATTAGTCAATGCTTTAAAGGAAAAAAATTGATCGTTTGGCAGAGATTAGAACATCAAATGAGCGGGGAAATCATATAAAAGCCTTGCGTGGGTCCTCTGGGAACCCATTAAAGAGCAGTTTCACTTAGAAACCATTACATTTTTAGGATTACAAGCATCTTTGCAACAGGTGTAATGAGTGGACCGTGAGTAGTAAATAAAAGACATTAGCCTGATGGCTGCTTATGAATTACACACTTAGAGCTCATCTTCTAAACAGAGATTACAACAGTCATCTACTCTCCAGCAGAATATATATATACATAAGAAACTCAGATAAATTTTCCCTTTAAATATATATATATATATATTTAAAGGGAAAATTTATCTGAGTTTCTTATGTAGTTTGTACAGTTAGTCCTCGGCTTACAACAGTTCATTCAGTGACCATTTGAAGTTACAGCAGCATTGAAAAAAGTGACTTAAGACTCTTTTTCACACCTACGACTATTGTAGCATCCTCATGAGATCAAAATGCAGACACTTGGCAGCTGACTCATATTTATGAAGGTTGTAGTGTCCTGGAGTCATGTGATCAACTTTTGCGAACTTCTGACAAGCAAAGTCATTGAGGAAGCCAGATTCACCTACCAACTACTGTATGTTACTAACTTAACATCTGCTCCGATTCACTTAACAAGAAAATGGCAAGAAAGGTGGTAAAATGGGACAACATTCACTTAATTGGTCTCACTTAGCAACATAAATTTTGGACTCAATTGTGATCGTAAGTTGAGGACTACTTATACTCTGTCTTTCTATCTTAATTTTGCCTAAGGATAAATTTTCAAAGTACATTGTTTTGTTTTTAAACTGCTAGATTGTTTAGAGTTGTTAAATTTAATCCCAGAAATAGACCTTATTCACTTATCTTTCCTTCACGCACTTACCACAGTGTGAGAGAAGGAGGGGTGTGTGTGTTTCCATGTTTCCATTTTTTTGGGATATCTCTCTGACCACTTACGAGGCCTTCAAGCTTTGGAAAGCAAAGGATTCAGTTATCACAATGATTTAGAAGAACTTCATTGGCTCAAATAAAGTATTTCAATGGAGTTCCTTCCTTATTTCTTATTGTCAGGAAGACAATCATGTTTATCATGAAACAAATTGGTTCAAATGGGTGTACTCGATCAGAAAGTTCTCTCAACTGATTTTGACTAAAATTACATAGCTATTGGAATGGATTTTTTCAGTTACTGTTGGGCATTATAATGTCAGGGTTGGTAAGAGAAGTGATGTACTGTTAGTGTTTCAGAAAAAAATGGATTACAACTTATAAAGGTACTTCAAATATAATTTTGAAAGGTGGACAATATGAAGGGTCATTTTTATTCTGCCTGAAATTTCTGGGTTCAAATTCATATAATGATAAATATTTTTTAAGATTAACATTCAACGAAAACCAGAATTTTTCTTGTTGGGATTAAAGGGCAGTCAATTAGAGAAGAACCATGGAATTTGTGTGTGTGTGTGTATCATTATTGTTATAAGACCATTATATCTGCAAAAATGGAAAGACTGTTTTGTCCTTCCATTTTGCACACATTATCTCAAATACCAACAATGGAGGAATTGTTGGTGAAGATGACAGAAGATACAGAGATGACAAAATTTACCTGTTTAATTAGAGAAAAAAACAACAACCATATTTATTAGTGACTGGAAACCCCTTATGGGTATTTTCCTAAAAAAAAGGAAAATGAACTTGAAGGTTAGAAATGGTAGCTATAGAAAGAAGGAAATTATAATGTAACTTTAGGAAGAGAGAGCAAAGTAAAAATATAACTGTTGACACAAAGATCAGAGGTTTCTTTATTAACTTTTCCCAATTTTCTTTCTTTGCATTTTTCTGCAAAAATCTTATGAATAAATAAATAAATAAATAAATAAATAAATAAGTGGTGTCAGTTTTAGTACTTATAGAAAATTACACTATTTCATCTGCTGCTGTGTTTTATTATGAAATTCTGTTTTATGTATTTTGACCACTACTGATTTTATCAGACACAGACAAATAGAATGCTATTTTTAAAAAGGATTTATCCACTGCCTAGTGATTGGGGGGAGGGGCTATTTGGTAATTAAAAAAACCAGACATACATAACAGTAAATAGGGTTCATTTTTACTGCAGCAAATCCACTCCTTTAGATGATATATAAAGTGACCATAAGAATATTCCAGGACCTCAGCAAACATATGTGCACTCCATCAATTTTATGGCTGCATTCTTTAATCAAACACAAACACTTTAATTGTTTAAGCATCACTAAGAGATACAACTGTGTGAAATTTGACGATCCTTCCCACACACTAAAAGCAAAGTAAAAATATGAGACAGAGTTAAATTATGTAATTTATTTATTGAATGCCTCATTTTTCTATGTTAAAAGGTCCATCTTCTCTCCAGCAGTTAAGAAGCCAAATCAATATTGCATAACTATAACACAATTAAGCAAAAATTAGGAAAGGAATACAGCACCGCTGAGGCCATCGCAAACTAGCAGAATTATGATGGAAATATAAAGCGGTTCAAACAGGTCTTCTCCCAAATGTTCAATAAATGCCTGGTGATGATTTAAGAGCATGGCCAAATGCCAGGTCAATGATAACAGGCCAGTTATTCACTACTGACTATGTATCTATGTTAGGAAATATTGTGGGACTCCAGTTCACATCAGCTCCAGCTGCATTGCCAATAGCTGGGTGTGACGGTAGCTCTTATTCAAGAGTACCTGGACACTGATAGATTATCACCTATTTTAGAACTTTAAAGATCAGGCTAGAATCCACCTCTTTGCACTCTGATGAAAACCAATTGGTAATCCAGATGGTTAATTGTTCTATCTCTAACCACTCGCATCAACTAAAAATAGTATTATAGATCTGGGGTAATATTGCCTACAGCAGGTGGCAGCACCTAACTGACTTGTCAATTCCCAAAAAACAATACAAAGCCTGACCTGTGTAGTATTTGGATGGGAGGCTACCAAGAAGGTGGTTGGCAAGACTGCTGGAAAAAGTGCCAGATGTAGGCCATGGCAAGCCTCTTCCATATTGTTACCTAAAACATTACATGGTCATGCTAAACCTAAGAGATTACCGGTAATTTTTGAACTTGGGAAAAGATGCAGCTGCCAACAGATGCTATGTGAACATGTACTCAAAAGCACCTTTGCCTCTTCAAATTCAAAGTGTTGCACAACCTTGATAATTTGTGCTTCATGATGCACACATTAGACTTAGCTAGGCCTTTTTAAACACCTGTCTACTGTGGGGTTCTTGGTGCTCTTTGAATGTGGTTGTTTTCTTGCAGGCATTTCATTATACAACTAGGTAACATCATCAGTGCTAGAAACATCTGTAAGAAAACAACCAAGCTTAGGGACACCAAGACCTTCATAGTGCAATAATGAGCTACAAATATTCTCTGATATTGGTACATCTCTCTGCTCCTAAACTATTGCTTCTGATAAACTCTGAAGGACCTACCGTAGATGCAGGGGGAGGAGCCAACTCTAATACATAGTGGGCAAAAGTGCTAATTTATCATTTATATTTTATTTATTTATTTATTTTATTTATTTATTTTGTCAAGCATGTATAAGATTATAGACAAAGAACAAACATGATTGTGAATATATAATATGTACTCATGGTTATGAGTACATGATATTTTAGGAAGACATGGGGACATTAAGACAGGGACGGTAGGCACGCTGGTGCGCTTATGCACGCTTTTGCTCTTCATTGGCTGCAAAAAAGACAAATACAAGATAAATCCAGCAAAAAGAAGCAGTGAAATCTCCACTTATAAAATGAACATTAAATGAGCATGTCCAGGAAAATAAAAGCAAAAAAAACAACACCATGAAGCAGTCCAAAGAAAATTTGTTGGGGGCTGAGAAATTTTCAGGACTATGCACTAAAAATATGGCAGACTCTGAAATTCCTTATATGATAGGAAGGACTGTAACCCACACTTATATGTGGGATTATAGATGTGACCTGACCTCCCTCAACACAGATTAGTTGGTACTATTGGAAGAATACTTTTAACCATATAGTTTCCCAACCTTTTAAGGTGTCATATACCTTCATTTTTTTCTTCCTCCATTCAATCTGGTCTGATTCTTGAAGGCTGCCTGGACAAGTCCCTGCAGTTTTCTTGACAATGTTTTTCAGAAATAGTTTGCTGTTAAAACTAAGAAGAGAATAAGAAGGGAACATAAATGTGTATAAGAAAAGAAGTGTAAAACCACACGACACACCACTGATGGAAAAATATGTTTTATGTATTTGTATATAAAAAAAAAAGAAATAGTTTGCTGTTGTCTCCTTAGGTCTGAAAGAAAGTAACTAGCCCAAGGTCACCCAGCTGGCTTCATATCCAAGGTGGGACTAGAATTCACTATCTCCTAGCTTCTAACCTGATGCCTTAACCACTACACCAAACCAGCTTGCATTATCAAGCACTATAATGCATACACATCAATTGTGTAGTTACCTTAAATTTGGTCTGGTTGTTTGCTATCCCACTTAAACATGATCACTATTGCAGTTGTACCAGCTGCAGATTCTACATAAAATCATAGTTCCCTCCAAATTGCACTGCAATAACTTCAAATCAAAGCTATCAGGCATTGATAATTTGAAAAAGAAGTCTCAATAGAAGACTGTTTATAGTTAACAGATCAGCCAAAATTGGACAGAAATTAGTTCTGTAGTTATCCTAGAATCTCATTAAATATCAGGATAGTTTGACTAGAATGTAGTCAGTCTGATTATCACAGTTTTAGAAAGAAAAAAAGAATGTTAGATTTTTAAAATGGCTTTAGAATATATAGGTAATTAATTCTTAATGCTTAAATTCCTATTGATTCAGTGTGCTTTCTCCTTGCATCCTTCCAATTAAAATTAACATATTTGGCATGGTTGTTAATAAGGATTAACAACAACCATTGACTAACTCTGCTGTTGCAACTGTATCCTACTATCTTTGGATCTATTCCAAGTTTTAATTAATGCGTATGCCACTTACCATTTCAAGCAGAAATAGTCAGTGAAATCTGAGCCCTAATGGAAAAATTTCCACTAGTGAAGCACATTTTTTCTTTCCCTGTAGATCCACCCATTCAGTTCTAGAGACATAGGGGCTAACATGTGTCAGTGTAGAGTTTGCAACAGAGGGATGGGGCCAAAGAGAAGGAAGGAAAAGAGTAAAAGTTCAGTTGTCAACAGTGCGTGCTGTCCAGTAACATTATAGTCTAATGAACGTAATTCAGGACAAGGTAGCCAATATATATATTAATTTATATTAGTTTTTTGAGGTTTTCACGGGTGCCTGTATGTAGGTATTTTGTTGTTCGGGTTCTTTCCCGTGTAGAATC
>JANHFT010003762.1:46461-60352 GCA_032467955.1 Pseudoxenodon macrops
GTGGGTTCCTACCGGTTTGGACTGGTTTTATATATAGGTAGTAAGACGTTGGTGAGGTCACGGAACCGGTTCTGGTCCGTGGATGATGCCATCTTTTTTTTAATTTTTGTTTTTTGGGGAAAATGTTTTTTTATTTTTTCCGGGTTTTTTTCAGTGCCATTTTTCTACTGTACATGAACGCACCCACGCAATGTGGGAGGCGGTGAACCAGCGGCGAGGTAAGTTAGAACCCACCCCTGCTGAAATATTGTGTATTCTAGTTGTGTGTCCCCCCCAGCTTTTAAATAAATAAAGCAGGTAAATTTAATTAATTTTATATCCACTCGCTTCTGGCAGATCTGAAAAGATCCGTTCCTCTCAACGTGCAAAATTCTGTGCTGTTGCCTGGAGAGTTAGGCCAATATTGATTCAGAAATCTGACCATTATTAATGTATGTCATATAAATAAATGTACCACTTGACGTAGTCAGCTAAATTGTATGCTATTTAGTATTCCCCTGTTTGTTAGTCCAGTTCTATGCTACTATATACTGTGAGACTCATTGATGATATGTACTAAAGGTATTGATTGTATCTTTGTGCTGTATGCTTGCATTTTGTATGGTCCTGGACGGTAATAAGGATGTTCTTCTGGGAGATGGCACAGAACCGTCATGTCTGGCAGTAAAGCCGCTAGCAAATTTAATTTAAATATGTATCGATTCATTATTTTATTTACGTAGAAAAATGGCATGATACTTACTCCCTTAACACTTGAAAAGACTGAAAATTACTGAGGCCAGGTATCTCAGAATGGCACCAGATAAAAGCAGAGCATAACATATTAATTTGTGGTCCTATGAAGGGAATATTTATTTTGACAAAAGTCTTTCATGACAAATTTGCTAAAAGACGAACTATTCCCATTCTTTTTTTAATTCTGTCACATTCAGCTCCAAACATGCAAGTGGAATTAAGTTGAAAGAATGATTTGAACACCTGGGTGGATTTAAGCTTAAGCAAAGAAATTTTAAACCAGAAATAATATAAAATAATATAGAAAATTTTTGTTTGCTGTATGATGTACCAAAAAAGTCAGTAGAAGTTTCATGTATTAGCTGAAAATGGCCTCTCAGCTTTAGGGGGATTGTGTAGAAGGATATAGATGATGAATTGTCCTGATTACATGAAAAACAAAACCATTCGGTATAAGAAGTTCAAAACCCTTAGCGAGGCAATATATATTTTAAACCAACCTGAGGTTATTAAAATGTATACTGTAGAACTGAAGAGCAGGTGGCAATTGTGGTTAAGGATACCTTTGCACTGAACACCAAGAGTTCTGGTTTTTAGCACTGTACACTTAAGAAACCCTTCAGACAGTTGTCAGTACTTTGAGGTAGTCCAGACAAGAAATCAAACTCCTAACCCCTCCTTTATTATAAGGTTACAGCAACCTTATATAGCATAAATTATACAAAACTCAGCCACACAGCCATTGACATTTTGCACACTGATGACTGAAATGTGAAGAAGTCTTGACCTGTTTAACTCCCATCTGGCCAAATGATGGATCATTTTATAAAACTTTTATTTACTTGTATTTCATAATGACTAAAGCCTGGGAAAACTGAGGTTTTGTACTGAGAATTTTTCATGAAGACCCAAGTCGCTTTTAAAAGAGAATACATTAACTCAAGCCACAGAAAGATACCGGTACTTATGGGTTTGGCTAAAATAACTTTTTCATTTGAATCTCCATACAAGAGCTCAAGTTAGCTGAAAAGGCTATGAAACCAAGAGGAAGAACTACGGAATAATTGTGAATCAGGAGCAAAATTATGCCAAGCACAAGGAATAAGTTTGACTTTTCTTACTGACAGACATGTATATTAATAGTTGGCTCTCATTGAACCAAATATGAATATTCATCTTCATTTATATTTCAAGGCCTTTCATTCCTCAAGGACCACAGTGCTTTTGACCAATTTTCATCCACATTACTAAAATGACAGCTTTCACTCCTGGGCCCTGGCAGAGGTCTGCCGAATTCATTGGAGGTCCTGGAAGGGGGGAGCCAACTCCCGCTCCCAGCTGTCCACAAACACTCATTAAGAGTGGCAAATATCCAGCAGAATCTCTATGAGAATTTTTAATCACGCAAAGGCTCTGCTAATTAGGTAGCTGATGGGGCATAGAGAGCACAAGGACGAATTCTTTAAACAAAGGACTAGAAACTTTAAGAGCTTTAATTACTTGGGCACAGAGTTCATTGCAGAACTTGGGAGCAAATTATTCTAATAACAATAGGACTAAGTGGCAGCCTGTATTAGGGAGAACGATGTAGAAAGTTCAATTTCTTTGGGCTGTCACAACTGTGACTACAGTCTACTGAAAACTAAGAGGTTATAAAAACAAACCATATTGTGGAAGAGGTTCACTACAGACAATTAGCTTCAGAGAGGCTTTGTCCAATTCTTCATTGCTGTAGGTCCAGCGCATATATCTCATGAACGGCTTTGTCAGAGAAATAAAGCTTTGCTCCTTCCAATATAAAGCTTGCATGCTGAGTAGTAGAAATTGTTTCTCCAACTTAGGGACCTAAAAAGTGCATGCATGGGTGTGGGTGTGCACATGCAGGGATCAGTGTATACAAAACTAAAAAGAAAATTTAAATAATACTTCATACAGGAAGTCTCATATAAAATCCAGCTTGATTTATTTGGGGACCAATTCAGATACCTGGACTGAGGCTTCAAATAGTCCTCCAACTCCAAATCATGCCATCTAGATGAGATGGGACTCAATTTTCATAATTGTCAGTTAAGAATGGTTAGTAGTAGCTGACTTTGTAAATTGGAGAGCACTGAATGAAGGTGTGACCTGATAAAATGAGCATGAGGATAGATGAAGGAAATTAAGATATGGATGTCAGTGAAGTAGTTGCTGATTTCTTTTCAAACGAAATGGTGTGGTCCACCAGGTAAGAATCTCTTATCCAATGCTCTGCCACAAAGAAAGGGGTTTAACCTATTCACCTGAAGGCAGGACAAGAAGCACCAGATGGAAACTAATCAAGGAGAAAACCAACCTAGAACTAAGGAGAGAGTTCCTGTCAGTTAGAACAAATAATCAAGTTGCCTCTTAAAAAGTTGTGGGTACTCAAACACTGGAGGTTTTAAAGAAGAGTTTGAAGAATCATTTGTATGAAATGGTATAGGATTTCCTGCTTGAGTAGGGGGTTGGACTAGAAGACCCCCAAGGTCATCTCCAACTCTGTATTCTGTTAACTTTAAGGTAAAGGTTCCCCTCACACATATGTGCTAATTGTTCCCAACTCAGGGTCACCTGAGTAGTGCTCCTGGTTCCTGTAGTCTCCCCTGGTTTTTTCCTCTGGAAATCCATTCCTACTTCTACACCATTCCAAGGGTGTTCATCCCAAATTATATAGTTAAAACGTAATTTACCTTGTTTTTCCCCCCCACAGGAACCAGGAGCACTACTCAGGTGAACCTGAGGACACAGATAAACCTCCAAGTGGTTCAATGACCCTCTGAAAGGATGCAATTGACCAGCTGTCTGCAAGGAATATCAATTCTTCCATTCCCCACTATCCTGTCAGAGCTGAAGACGTTTCTTGGATGAGAAGCAAAATGTCTTCAAAGAAAAAACCCAAAAAAAGTCCAGTTGCCTCCTGAAAAAGCAGTTAAATTAAAAAATTAAATTAAAATTAAATTAAAATAAGAAGGAGGTGTTGTGGAGGTGTTTTGGTCTTTTTGTTTTCTTTTTGGCTTGTTGATTGTCTCTTTTGCACAGTATGTCGTTTATGTCTATATGTCTAGTGATGGCTAATTTCTCAAAGTGCCAGACTAACAGAAAATCTCAAGCATTTTTTGATTTAGCTTGGTCTATAATATTCATAGTATTCCCATTGAAACTGTGGTTAAATCTGCCCATATGTTGTGAAATTAAAGAGTTTTTATCATGTCTTCTAACTGCTCATTGATGTTCATAGATGCACTTACTGGTCTTCTGCTTGCTTGTCCTTGTAGTGACTCTTGCAGCCTTTATATTGTATGTTGTAGATGACTCCTATTTTTTTCTTTTGAGGCTGCTGAATTTTTTCATTTACTTAGGATGTTTTGGAGGGCTTTAGTTGGTTTGTGGGCTATGTTGATGCCATATGGTTGTAATAGTCTGTTGGTGGTTTTTTGAGCTTTTTTTTAAATGTATGGCATTGTTACCCTTTACACAGCTTGTATTGGTTGGGCTATATTGGGGTGAGTGGTCAGGCACTTTTTGATGAAGTTGCATTGATATCCATTTTGTTAGAAGATGTATAAATGATCTGTTTACTTTTTCTGCTGTTCAATGTTGCTTCTGTGTATTTGTGCTTATATAAACTTTGCAGGAACTCTATTTAGATGAGCACAAACACATTTAAGGCACTTAAGCTTCAGATACAGAATAACTATGATCCTTCAGTAGATTTTTAGTTTATTTAGGAGAGGGAAAATTGGTAAGAGGAAATATAATTTGGTGCTCTATTTGTTCCCGGGTCTTTTTATAAATCACATTTTGCCATGTAATTATGATATAACTGGTGGTATTTTATATCTCCATTCTATTACATACAGAAATATGTTTCTTAAGATTTAGGGATAGAAAAGCAGTTAAATTAAAAAATTAAATTAAAATTAAATTAAAACCAGAACAAGCTTGAATCTTTTCCTGTAAGAAATACTTTTGTTTATATCCATTGTTGATATAACCCTATTTTTTCCTCTATGCACTGCTGTTGAATATTTTGTTCAAAGTGTCTGCCCCCATGTTGCACTTTCTACATTAGAAATATTTAAATGTGACTCTGCAAAGCCAAGGTGTAAATGTAATAAACAGATACCTTCAGGCAGACTCTGGAATTTTTAGATTGTACAATTCTAACTTTCTTACAACTCCCCTCCCTTCTTGATAATAACAATAATCTTATTTTTTCCCCCTTTCCTTTTCCTTTAAAAGAACAGATTAATTATTTTTATATTATTTTAAAGTGTAGCCAATTAACTGAGTTGGGAACATTTCTTTTCTTTTTATGTTTCAAAGTACTTCTCTGCTAGACATTCATACCCAGCATATTGTTTTCTTTAAAATTAAGCAACATATGCAGGGAACAGAAAAAGAATAAGAAGTAGTAAGTAAAAGAAATTGGGGGCAAAGATTAGTTAGAAGAGAAAATAATCTAACTAAATTTCTACACTTTTCTAATATTTGTCAACCATATTTTCATATATAATTGATCTGTTATTTGTTTTTGGTTCTCATTTCTACCTTTTTGAAGGTTACATCAAGTGGATGCATTCGTAACTTTCTTGGTTGGTTCATTTTCTCTTATTTATTAATTCTTTCATTGTCTATTTGTTTAAAATGTAATTCCTATTCATTGCTTCTGTATTACCAAACCACCTTAATGAAATTATTTTGCACTGGTCAGTCATATCAAGCCACATGCATTCAGCATTCATTTACTCTTATTCCTATTTCTTCTTTTTTACCATAGAATACTTACTTCTTATCTATGTTCTACTTCTTTTATATTGCTCCTGATATACTCACCTCTAACTTTTATAGAACAGATTTGGCAGAAACATGCTGTTATTCATAGACATTTTCAGGATTTTTGACAAACATTAATTCATTGCAATATACTTTTAACCAAGATTTGCAGAATTTAACATTTTTCATCCATTCTTTCAAAAATTCATATACTTGCTTTTTTTTGGGTGCAATTTAAGGAAAATTTAAAATCAACTTCCTCACACATCTCAACAGCCTACACCCCAAAATACAATTTACTATGGAAATAGAAGCCAACAACCAACTCCCCTTTCTGGATGTCCTAATCTACAAAAAACCCAACGGCTCCCTAGGACACACCATCTACCAGAAAAAAACACACACTAACCGCTACTTAAACGCACAGTCACATCACCACCCTGCTCAGATCAACTCCGTAGCCAAGACTCTCATCTCCAGAACCAAACGCCTAGCCGACAAAGACCACCTGAAAACTGAATTACACACCCTCACGAATATATATAATAACTATATGACCTCTTATGTCGTTTCAGCATCCTGATTTTTTCAATTCTTTTCTCTTTGATGCTCCAACCAGACAAGAATCAGACATCACCCAATGATATTGAATCCCGGAAGAATCAGGACCAACAAAAATATTTTTTTACACCACCTGTAATTAAAAGAAGTTGCTTCCGTGACTTGTAGTGCTCACTACCAACTTGGTTGGACCAATTTATGGCAGTCATGGGGATCAATGCCTATGTCAAAGCTGACTCACTTTCTTCGTTGCCTGCATCAACTTCCAGCTCACAGTTTGCAAAACAGAAACAGGAGGGGGTGGTGGTAAATTCCTAGGGAGGGGGAGGCTAAGAAATGCATGAGAGCCTTCTGCCACCAGAGAGGAGATAACTACCAAGGCCAAGTTCTCAGAGCTACCAGCCGGTGCAGAATGTTTCCCCAAAACAAAAGTACTGAGAGTAATTGGTGGACAATGAATTGTGGGCGGACCAGGGGTGAAAAAGGGGCTTTCAAGAAGATCCGGCGGTGTTGCAGACTGGGGTAGGGGTGCAGCTGGCGAGCACACATCCCAAACAGAGAGCCAAGAAGCTGGAGCTATAGCCAACGAGCTTAAGGGAGCAGCTGAGAGATTCCCCCTACCAGGGACCGAAGAACTGCTGGGAAGCAAACATAGGGAAGGCAGCAGAAGCTGAGGACCCTTTAATCCCCTTGGGAGTCAACATGATCTGAGTGAGCAGGTGGAAGGCGAAGTGGCCAGGTGAGTGGTATGAGCCGATCTAGTAGAAATTTCCATCGGCCACCCGCAGCACATCAGTGGAGCAACTGGGGGAAAAAATTGGCGGGTTAGAGATCAAAGAGGTGTCACCAGGTGCTGCAACGGCAGTGGCTGGGACAGAGGGAGTGAAATTGCTAACCACCGTTTCCTCCCCTCCTGCAGCCGGTGGTGCCAGCACCTGCTGGGATGAATGGATCCCCAGCACAAGAAGCAGTGGCAGTGGGCTCCGCCATCCCTCCCCTGGTGTGGAAGTGGCCCCAGCAGCAAATGGGGTCCCTCCTCCTCCACCGGTGGCAACAGCAGCCCTACCACCTGGGTACATTGTGGTAAGAGACAAATGGCCACCACCCCTTCTGACAGTCTGTTTCCATGGCGATCCGGACAAGGTGGTCTACTTCTTGGCCCAGATATGGCACCACATGGAGAGCTATGGGGGGATGTATCCAGACGATGCAGCCCAGGTTTACGCAGTGGAATCCAACCTGGAAGGTGGTGCTGCTGGATGGCTAGTGTCCCTGCACGATAGCAGGGCGCCGGAGCTGGCCAATCTGGACGCATTCATGCAGATCCTATGTGGCCGGTTCGAGGACCGGCCCAACGCGTGGAATCCCAGATCTGCACCCTTAAGCAGAGAAAGTGGCTGGTGAGTACATCCAAGACTTCCACAGTCTAGCTACCCACTTAAGGGACTGGCCCGAGCGTATGCTGGTTTCCTACTTCTGAGAAGAGCTGAACCGAGAGCTATACGAAAACTGCATACCCCAAGGGGTGCCGCGTAACCTACAAGCATGGTTCCAAGTGGCCAGCGAGGTAGAGAGCGACCTGATGGGAGTACAGAGAGCACACTGCAGAGAGTCGACCATGCAGAATGCCCAAGCAATGGCCTAGTCCCAGAGGGGACAAAAGGGGCGCAACCCTGGCCAAACCTCACCAGAAACAGGGAGCCTGTTTCTGCTATGGGAAGGAGGGCCATCAAGCAGCCGAGTGCCTTGCACCATGGCCAGCATCTGCTCCTCCACCTGCCAGGCAGCCGAAAAGAAAGAGCCCCCCCCACGAAGCTGAAGGAGAAAGCACGCATAGGGCAGCAGGTCATCGAGTTCTCTCCCCAGTCCAGTGAGGAAGAAGGCACTCCGACCACCACCTGAGCACAACACCGAAAGGGAAGACGACCTGATAGTAAGTGGCACCATCACCCCTGTGACAGTCAGAGTCGGGATCATGGTGCCCTCCTTGGGGGTGAGGGGGATCATCATAGTTTGTTGGACTTGGGGTGCATCCCAGTGCGTAGTCAGCCCTCAGGTGGTGGAGGAACTGGGACTGAGAAAATTAAAGCGACCCATGGTGGTTTCCCAGCTGGATGGGTTGATAACAGTGGCTGTGCCAGCTACCTGCCTGCCTAAGCCTAAGCAGGGACCCACGTAGAGACTATTAGATTTATTGTACCGTAGTCCCCAGGATGACTGAACCCATGGTCTTAGGACTGGTGTGGTGGAAAAAGTGGAACCCCTCTGTGAGCTGGGACAAGGAAAAGTGGTGGATGCGGAGAAAAGCTGCTAATCAGCAAGAGCTAGGGAGAGCACAGAGAGCTGGCTGCATGCTTGCGGTTAGGAAAGTGAAAGCGAAAACCGTGAATATACTAAGAGGAGATGATGGGTTAGAGCCGCTGATTCCAGCAAAGTATTGCAACCTGAGGCTTTCAGCGAGAAGTAATCAGATGTGCTTCCACCTCACTGACCCACCGACTGCGTGATAAGAGATTGTGCCAGGAGCCAAATTATCGAAGGCGAAAATGTACTCTGTCCCTCCCGAGAGATGGATGAGCTTTGAGCATTCATTGACAATAACATGGCAAGGGGATTCATCCAGCTGGAAAAATCAAGGATGGCGACCCCAGTGCTATTCAAGGAAAAGGATGGGTTCCTTAGGCTATGTGTGGATTACAGAGGGCATAGACTGCACATGTGTGGAGAATATGTACCCCCTCCCCCTAATGAGGGACGTATTTGGCAAATCTTCACTAAACAGGACTTGAAGGAGGTGTACTATCAAGTGAGGATTAAAGAGGGGGATGAGTGGAAAACTGCATTCAAGTGCCCCTTAGGCTGCTACCAGTTCTGACTAGTCCCAGAGGGGACAAAAGGGGCGCAACCCTGGCCAAACCTCACCTGACCCTTCGGGCTGCAAGGAGTTCCTGCTGTATTCATGCAACTAATAAACAAAGTCCTACATAAGCATTTATACAAAGAGGTCTTGGTGTACTTGAACAATATATTAATATACACCAAGACCCCTGAAGAGCATGTGAAGCTAGTCAGGGCAGTACTCAAGAAACTGCAAAGAGCCCAACTCTAAGCAAAGCTATCACAACACTCGCTTGGACTATCTGGGGTACTGTATCTCTAATGAGGGAGTGGAAATGGACTCCAGCAAACTGAAAGCCATACTGGAATGGGAGCCCCCGCAAACCAGGAGGCAGTTACAGTGTCAAACACCGGTTTTCCCTCTGGATTTGCCTAACCGGAGGGAAGGGGGAGGGAAGCTCCTGGTGTTGGGGGGTTCGTGAACCCGGCAGCTGCAGCGGCGTCTGTAGCAGGAAGGTGGGGCAGCGCGAGGCAACTGGAATGCCCAACGATTAGCTGAGGCCTCGCGGAGCGGCCGGGGATCCAAACAGCTGATTTGAGACACAGCTGCCTTCTGGGTGAGGCCTGCGCTGACAGAGGGCATGGCTCGCCTACATCATGCTGGGAGGCGGATGTTCCCAGTGCCGACTTTACTTCCGGTTTGCATCTGTTTCATGCTTATTGCTTTTTGGAACTCATTTGTGTGCCTGAGTCCGGCTTAATAAACCCAGTTATCAACCACACAAGTGGAGTTGTTAATGCTGGATTAGGTCAGGAGCTCGAATCTCTTGAGAGGAAGTCAACGCTCTACCCTTTTCCCAATTGTCTGCTTCTTTCTGCTGGAAGGTAGGAGAACTGGTGGGGAGGATGGCTGAAGGGACGGATCCAGTGGCTGAGGTGGTAGCGGCAGAGGCACAGGTCGCAGAGATGGTAATCACATCGGAGCAAGGTGCGGAGCCTGGGGTGCCAGACGTGCGTCCGAAGGAGCATGAGGGGTGAGGAACTGAGCAACTGACAACACAGGGACAAGGAGCAAGGGCCCAGGGGGGAGTGGTGGCACAGTTCATCTGTGACTGCTGGGACTGGCCTCCAGCTATCAACCTCTAGTTATTTCGGAGCCCATACGACTCTATGGGGTGAAAGACGGCTTATGGACTGTGACAAGGAGGGGGAGTACAGCTACTCAACTGCCCCAGGCAGTCAAACGATGGAGATGCTGCAGGAGCGGTTTGGAGAGGCTAGTTTCTGGGATGTTCCAACCTGGCAACCATGGGACCTGGGGGGGAGAGGCAGCCTCATGGCCAACACAGCTGCAGGAGCCGCAGCTGAGCGCTGCACTGTCTACCTGCTTTCGATTGGCCAGTCCGAAGCTTCGTTTGGATACCACCCCAAACAGACTGCGAGAAGCCTCAACGGCAAGGGGTCCAGAACAGAGTTCCTCATGGGGGATCTTGAGGGGTCAGCAGGGGTTGTTGACTGGAGAGACAGGCAGAGGGGGGATGGGCCCCAATTGTTCGGGGCTCCATGACAAGCAGGCACCACCCCACGGCTGCCAAGCCCCATTGACGGCACCTGGGGTCAACGGCCCCCTCCCTTGAAGGCTACTTTTGATGGAGATCCCGAACGCCTGGCTTTGTTTTTAAGCCAGGTGATCAGCCACCTGAATTGCTATGGCCACCAGTATGTTGCAGTGGACGATGGATGTGGCGGTGATAGCGGTACTGGAGGGGGAAGAGGCTGAGTGGGTTGCATCTCTCCATAACGAGCATGCTGGTGAACTGGCAGAGATTGGCCTTTTCCTGGAGGCACTATGGGCCCGATTTGAGGACATGACCCAAGTCCACCAGGCAGAGGGGGAGCTTCTGGCACTATGACAGAGAGGACAGTCGAGGGGGACTACATCCGGGACTTCTGACAGGCTGCCAGTAAGGTGAGGGGGTGGCCTGAGTGCCTGCTGGTCCATCATTTCAAGGCAGGCATGGACAGGGGTCTATAATTAGCCAACTGGTACCAGGCAGCTATCGAGCTCAACACTGAGCTACGGGAGTGTCGCCCCAAGGGGGAGTTCAGTGACGGACCATGAAGGGCCACGGAGCGTCTGCTTGTGGCTAGCTGGGTGACCCCTGTCCTTGCAGAGGTTCCATGGGATGGGATGGCACGACTGATATTTAAATGTTTTCAGTGTAGCCAACCGGGTCATCGCGCAGCTGAGTGCCCAGTCCCTACTCTACAGGGTCATTGCATGGCCAAGTGCCAAGCCCCTACTCTGCAGGGCAATGCAGGATATCCTAGGGCAAGCCAGGTGAAGAGGACCCCTCTGAAGACCCCTGAGAAGTCCCGAGCGGCAAACCAAGCAGTGGAGGGTTCACCAGCACCAAATGAGGTGGGCGAGGGAACAGCGGAAGGAGAGTACCAGACAGCCTCCTACAACAGTGATGACAGCGGGGAAGGGGATCCATTGGTGAGTGGACCTGTTCGGCCCTTCTTCATCCCTGTGACCATAACAGCCCCACAATCGGGTCGAGGCGGTAGATATAAGGCACTGATAGACTCGGGGTGTACCTGGTGCCTTATAAGCCGAGTGGTAGCTACCGACGGGTCACGAAATTGGTTAACCCCATACGGTTTGAGCAGGTGGATGGGTCCCTGTTGGGGGAAGTCCCAGCCAGACATGTCACCGAGCCGGTGCAGTTAGACATGGCCCAGCATTGGGAAATGATACGGTTCATAGTGGTGCCTACAATGACCAAATCCGTAATCCTAGGGTTAACCTGGTTAGACAAGTGGGGTCCTAAGATATGGTGGGAAGACGTGTTCTGCAAACTGAGACTAGGGACAGGTCCCAGGCCCCCGCCACACAAATCTGTTCAAGAGGGGAAAGATAGGATCCTGGAGGTTGGGGCCCTAGCCCTGCCAACCAAAGTTCCACCCCACAGCTCCTCCCCTTGAGTCTACGGAGATTTGGCAGAAGTATTTAGCAAGAACGAATGTGATGTACTGCCCCCACCTCGGCTAACCGATTGTGCCATTGACATCCTACCCGGGGCACAACTACCAAAACCCAAGATGTACTTGATGACACCAAAAGAGATGGAAGAACTGCGGAAGTACATCAACAAGAACCTGGCTCAGGGGTTCATTCAGCCCACTCGCTCAAAGATCACGGCTCCCATCCTGTTTAAAGAGAAGGACAGGACTATGCGCTTATGTGTGGACTTCAGGGGCAGTGTGTGTGTTGAGAATGTACCCTCTGCTCCTTATGAAAGATATGTTGGCCCACTTGGCCAAGGGGAGGATCTTTACCAAATTAGACCTCAGGGTGGCATACTATAGGGTAAGGATCAGGGAGGGGGATGAACTTTCTAGCGGACACATTGTCAAGGATGCCTCAATACAACAGCCGCCAGGAGGAGGTCATGCACGCCATCATTCCCCTCACCGCAGACACAACCTGCTGCACGGATTTCGGCCCGGCAGCCGGCTGCAACCGCCTCAGAGTTGACACATCGCTTACAGACCGAATTACTCATGGACCCGTGGTTCTTGGGACACAGGCAACTGCTTACCCAATGGGACGGGTTGACGTGGAAAGGCAATAAACTGTATGTGCCACACGCCCTGAGGTCACAGGTGCTACAAAGGTGCAACGACATAAAACAAGCAGGACACTTTGGGTTCCTGAAAACCCTGCATTTAGTCAAGCGGCAACACGAAATAGAGGACTATGTCAGAAGCTGTCTGATCTGCACAACTACCAAACCCCGCACAGGGAAACCCCCTGGCCTCTTGCAGTCCATGGCCAAACCCACCCAGCTGTGGGAGGACATAGGCATGGATTTTATTGTTGAGTTGACGGAGAGCAATGGCCACACCGTCATTTGGACAGTCATTGATTTATTTTGTAAATAACAGGCCCATTTTATACCCTGCCCCGGTTTACCATCGGCACAAAGGTTGGCTAAACTATTCCTGCAGCATATCTATCGCCTTCACGGGGTGCCGCGGATGATCATTTCGGATGGGGGGTATAGTTCACAGCGAAGTTCTGGCGGGAGTTCATCTGGATGATAGGGTCATCCCCGGGTTAAGCTCAGCTTTCCATCCAAGTACTAACGGGGCAGCAGAGAAAGCCAATGCCATTGTAGAAAGATATCTTAGGTGCTGTGTCACCTATCAGACAACCAATTGGGTGGAACTCCTGCCGTTTGCAGAGGTGGCATACAGTAATGCTGTCCACAGCAGTACCAGATTTACCCTTTTTAGAGTAGTACATGGGTTGGATTTCGTTCCTATACCCGAGTACCCGCAAAAACTCCCTACCCCCCTCAGCCCAAAAGAATGGATAGATACCTTGCCAGGGGTGTGGGAAGCTGTGAAGATGGCCTTGCAGAAAGTCACAGACGTTCAGAAGATACAGGCTGACAGGAAACAGGCTCCCTAGAAGCCATTCCAGGTAGGAGAGAGGGTGTATCTATCAACCAAATACCTAAAGATAAGGGTCCCCTGCCGTAAGTTGGGTCCAAAGTTCCTGGGCCCATTCCCCATTGTACGGATAATTAATCCTGTAATGGAAGAGCTGAAACTACCCCGACTGGTAGGAAAGATGCACCCTGTATTTCACAATAGCCTGCTAAAGCCAGTAGGTGAGGCCTCCATTCGACCATAACCATTACCTGGTCCCGTGAAGGTGGTAGGGGAGACACATTACGAGCCTCCTGGGTGTCAAGGGGAGACATATGGGCGGCCCGTCTGCTCAGAACGTTCCATGGGGAACATCCCCACAAACTGGGGGGGGGGGGAGGATATGGGAGGTCAGGTGTAGTATTCTTTTGCTATGTATCTTCATTACATTTGCTTACTATGTTCCAGGTGCGGCCCTGGTGAGAGGGGAGCCGCCCCTGTCAAATCCCAGTTTTCCCTC
>JANHFT010003762.1:75518-87964 GCA_032467955.1 Pseudoxenodon macrops
TGAAATTTGATGGTGAAATGAATAAAGAAATTATGATGATATTTTGTTAAAATTATATAAATGTAAAGGTTGAAAATATGTACTCTGACAACTGATGTTGTAAGTTGTATGTGGGAAATTGGGGGGATAAAAATAAAATAAAACATGATTGGGGGGAAAAAGAAGTTGGAGAAATTGTCACAGGTGTTAGTAATATCAATTATTTTTTATAACTCACATTTGATGCTTTTTCATAGATACCCAAAAACTCAACAACAACAAAAAACCTACAGTTTTAGGGATTCCAAGATCTTTAAATCTTTATAAAACTTAGGCAATCATTATTTATTACAATAAATATTCTTTTAAAAATTTGCAAATAATTATGCACCAATATGGAAGGAATTAAACAAAAATATGGAGAATTAGGCTTAAAAACATTTCAATATTTTAGGACAAATTGCAGAGTAAAAATGAAATTTTTGCAGGCTTAATGTTTTATTTCAATGTTCCCAGTGGTAATTCCAGAAGATGCTTTTAGTTATTGGCAAAAAACCAAATAATTAAACTGAGATTATTTAGGCCTGAATAACAGGGAGGGTGGGACATTTGTTAATATATTATCAAGCAGCACAGTTTGAGCTTTGAACATATGATTCCATTTATTATAGAAAACTGATCTAAACTATAGATTCAAATTGAAGCTATGTTAGAGCCAGATGAGTTTATAAATCAATAGCTTTTCACCGAAAATATTTCACTGCAATAAAACAGATTGAAAACATTTTTACTAAAACAATGTGTCAAATACTCTTTTATATTATATTAATATAATTATATCTGTTAATTAAATTATATTAATAATAATTTTGATAACAGGCATTTCCCCTTTGACTTCTCTAGTAACATATACTGAACAGAATAATTGTTATTGGAGAATCCTCATAGAGGCGGTTCAGCTCTTTCATCACCAGTTGCTAGGCGCTCCTATTGGTGACGGTGCGCCTGCCATCGGGAGGGAGATCCGCGCATTCCCATTGGTTGCTCATCTGACAGCTGAGTATAAATAGCTGTCAGATGGCGGGAATAGCGTTCGTTGTGTTACAGAGTTGACAGAGTGATTTTCGTTAATAAAGCTTGTTCAAGGCAAGCCTGTTTCACCTCAGTCTTTTCCGAGTCTTGTTTCCCTGATAAAACAGTTATAGTTTGGAAGGTGTGGCAGTTACCGAAAAGGCAGACTTCCAAGATCCTACTACGTGACATGATTTCAAGGAACTGACCTGGAGCTGCATATCCCCTTTGAAATAGTGGGATAGGCAGATATTCCAGGTGGTCCCATAAATAACCAGGTTCCACACTATGTAGGACTTTAAACATGATAACCAGCACCTTGAATTACACTAAGAAAGAAATTGGAAGCACCCAATATTTAATGAAAAGAAGGACTAGGGGTGACATGATAGCAGCGTTGCAATATCTCAGGGGTTGCCACAAAGAAGAGGGAGTCAACCTATTCTCCAAAGCACCTGAGGGCAAGACCAAAAGCAATAGATGGAAACTAATCAAAGAGAAAAGCAACCTAGAACTGAGAAGAAATATCCTGACAGTTAGAACAATTAATCAGTGGGACAACTTGCCTCCAGAATTGTGGGTGCTCCACGACTGGAAGATTTTAACAAGAGATTGGACAACCATTTGTCTGAAATGTTGTAAGGATTTCCTTTTTGAGCAGGGGGTTGGACTAGAAAACCTCCAAGGTCCCTTCCAACTCTGTTATTCTATTCTATTCTATTCTATTCTATTCTATTCTATTCTATTTTGTATATTTTTATTTTATTTTTAAATATTCATAAACATCAATACATGAACAGTGTGGCATCTAGGTATCGTTCAATAATAACATTAATAATATTTATTACATTAGTCAAAGTTTTGTAATCCTAGTTTTAATGTGCATGCTTGTATTAAAATATAATCCTTCATTATTTAGTTGTTCAGAATTTCAATGTGCCATTCTAATGGCAATCACAATATTATTTGAGTATACATAGTAATACCATCTCTAAACCTCTTGTCTTTCCATCTGGTTATTGCTTTTATTCTATTATATAAAAATGTGTATACTAATATTCTGCCTAGTTCTTATTTCTACTTCTAGTCAAGCTTCTAGTCAGGCCACCATTACTAATCCCAGTGTTGATACACAAGTTTGTATATAGTCCTTCATTGTTTAGTTCTCCAATGTTTCAATACATTGAATGTTTCAATACATTCTAATGCCAGTTACCATATTATTTAAACATACATAATAATACCATCTTTCAACCTCTAATCTTTCCATCTAGTTATTACTTTTATTCTATTATATAAAATGTGTATTCTTATTTCTACCTCTATTCTAGCTTTTAGTCAAACCACCATTATATTAAAAGGCATTTCCTTTCTATCCATCATCTCTTGACCATTTTAATACTTCAATTCTTATTCAGTTTTAGGCTTGCCTTCCATATTCCTCTCTTGGATCTTTGTCTCTATCTACATCTACCTCTTTACTATTTAGTCTGAATATTTCTCCCATCTCTACCATCTTATGCTGCCAGGCCTCCAGAATGTCTGCCCAAGCCCCTATCTCCCCTGCTTTTCCAATTCTATTTTTAAATCTCTTAGAATAGTTTTTCCTTTATTTGTTTCATCAGTCATTATTGTCTTTATTGTTTTCTTGCTTTATTTGCTGATTTGTCTGTTCTATCTGTTTCTCCATTCTTTCTGTTGTTTCCTCTCTTTCCTGGATATTTTGATCTTTATTCATTGTCCCTTGTAGAATATTTTCCATTTTTCCATCTATGCTATCGATTAGATTCTTTATCTCCCTGTAGTTTTTTGTCACAGCGTCATTGATACTTTGGAACATCAATGCCATTTATTTTAAAATTCCACTCAATTCTCCCTGGTGGAGCCTCTTAACTTATTTTAGTAAGTCTCACTCTTGCTCAATAGTCCAAAAGCTGTATATTCAAATGTAACATTGCTTTTCAGAGAGTACAATAATCATAGTTCTTTATATCCTAGAATTATTCAATCAGTTCCATTTAGATAGTCCAGGAAGCTTTCCAAATATCTTCTTACATCCACACTATAGGTTCAGTCATATATCTTAACATTCAAAAGTCACTTTACTTAGGTATCTTCCTTGTTCTCACAGTTGAACCTCCAGTAGTCATAAAGTACATAAATATAAAACAGTAGGTATCACCGCAGTCCTCCAGAGAAATGTTGTTTATTTATCTTATCAAAAATTTTCCCAGACTTGTAAGGTATATTTTCCATTCATCAAAAAGTGGCACACTCCCCTTAGGTTTCAGGGTTGTCTCAGATCTCACAAGTATTTAATCCAATTTAATTCGATTTATGGAAGCAAAGTCAGTTATTAAGTAAATAGTTCCAGCACTTTAAAATGTCTTTCCAAAAACAATGCCTACCCAGTTTAAAAATCCAATGTTCTATGTTTTAAAAGTTTTTTTACTTTTCTCCAATTACTTCCTTTCTTTTAGGGTCTGGGATTTTTCTCTAAGTAATTATTCGCTGCTTTAACAAATAGTTCTAAGAGTCTATTTTCCTGATTTTTTTCCTTTTAGGGTTAGGTTCTAGGTAAAAAAGGGATCATCTCACCCAATTGCAGTTCATCTACACCGCTCCACCTACAGGGCACTTGTCTTTTCTTCACCACACTTCTAGAGTAGCTTTGGCTCTTTTTGGAGCTCTCCAATGGGGAGAACTTGGTGCGGGAACACGGAGACCCGTTCCTTGCATCCGATCTCACTTCGACCTCGGCCAATCAGCCAGAAGTTCTATTCTATTCTATTCTATTCTATTCTATTCTATTCTATTCTATTCTATTCTATTCTACTCTACTCTACTCTTATTCCATTCCATTCATAGCTTCCAGATATACAATGGTAGTTTTATAATACAGGAGTTCCAATCTTGCAGTGATAGAAGTCCTATTGGTAGAAGTGACTTCAGGATTGTAGAATTCATTTTGCATTTCCTTCTTCTTTGCCCTGAGGAGATTAAGATTTATAGGCAGGGAAGCTATGATTTTTAAGTTTTCATGATTTATCTGTATGATGTGCAGCTGTGAATAATCATGTCTTTTATTTTTAAGCCTTCATTCCCACATAACCATGGAATTGGTTGTGGAGTTGAGCCAAAACTTCCAGTGCTGTCAAAACTCTTACCTGCACTGTCAGAAGTTTCTCAGTTTCAGGCAAAGACTGTAGTGTACCCACACTTCATGTATTCTTATAAATTCTGTAGCATCTGATCCACCAAGATAACTCAGGATCCATTTATTAGAATTATATATGTTGTTTTGGGACTATGGCATTGGGATAAGTAATCTTAATTAGCTTATCTGAGGACCTTTAATTCAGATATGAAATGTGAGCTGTAATATTTTGTATATTGATAAATACTTTGTTAATTTACCAAACACAACACTTATTGTACTGTTGTTGTCCTATTATACCAGCTCCAGTATATAACTGTTTTTACCCCAGGCACACACATTGTATTGCTATCACTATATCTTTCCTGTGTTCTAAAAGCAAGTGGCTTTATTTAACATCACATGACAACGTGACAACTAATTTCATATTTTAACATGCTTGCATAATAAGTATAAGTTAGCATTGCAATGACTTTTTCCATGGTTGTACTGAAAGAAAATTTATTTATTCATTAAATTAGTACATTGTCTGACTGACAAACTCTGGGCAGTTTACAAGTAAAATATATAGAGAGAAAAATGCAAAAATAAAATAGTTTTTGTAATTACTCTGGATTTTTCCTGTCTCTTCTCTAGACCTTAAACTGGATGAGATCTCAGCTATGAGCAGTCATTGGTTGTTTTGCTCTCTTCATCTGAGTTTTGATGCTATGGGCTTCCTTCCATCTTATTCTTGCATCTTGGGAAGTTACAATACAACCCCCCCTTCCCCCCTGAAAATGCCTTGAGAAAATGTTAGGGTCATTCACATTGATTGCATTTATGCTATTCAGAACTGACTGAAGCATGTCAAAATCCAAACTACAACAATTCCAGATCATTGTTCTTGTGCCATGATTTTGTGTGTGGTGTTGTTACTGCCATGTACAGATATTGGAAGGACTGAACAAGTGATGAAGTGATATTGCCACCGCACTTTGGGAAAGATGCTTACAGCTTGCGCTCTACAAAAGCTTTCATAAAAATTCTGAGCTTAGCTGTCCAAACAGGTTTTTGAAATCGATACCGATAGAACTGCTAACAGGAGGTAAACTACAAACCACCAGCGCTTTCAATAGGATAGCTCTTTTTATATAACGTTTGATATCATTTTCACAGCAGGAGCTCCACTTTCATACTGTGATGGCTTTTACCTGGAGTTTAGATGATTCATTTTTGTAGTGGCTACTTAACTTTTATATAAGGAAAATGCAAGAGAAGCCAGCACAGCATTAAATGAACTACAGTTGCAACATTAAATGAACTATAGTACAATAATAAGGTGAGCCTGCTCAGATCTTTGCAATCATACTGGATTGGATTTGTGAGCAGCTTATTGATCTGTGCAATGGCGCGCGTGCGCGTGCACACACACACACACAAAAAGACACACGCTGTATGTATAGTCATCCAGTTTTATTATGTCCCTTCATCTAATTCTGAAAGTATGGATCTCAACTAAAAGTAGTGGCATGACCCAATAAAGTGAAGTCCTTTAGTATCCCACTGATTTTAATGGGGGACACTTAAGCCCGTGCTGAGATTAATAAGATTTAAAAGTGCTTTGGCTGGGTTGAATCAAATTTAGAAACTGATTATCTTGACCTGTAAAGAAATATTGCTTTAAATATGAACACAGTATTCATTATTACAAGAGTATGTTGAAACTCACCAGGAACATCACTGGAAGCCAAAATCACAAGACTACGTCTGATTTACTTCGGCCATGTCATGTGTGCAAATTCATTGGAGAAGGCAATGATGCTAGGAATGGTTAGTGGATCAAGAAGAAGGGGAAAGCAAAGAACTATCTGGTTTGATATCATCAAAGCTGATGCAAAGATGAACATCCAACAACTGAAAGAAGCAGGGTGGCATGGAGAACACTTGCCCCTAAAGTCACCAGGAGTCAGATATGACAGAATGGTTAAAACTACAACTATGTTGAAACTGCTTTCTGTTTCTGAATATTAAGGTTCTCCTTTCCATAACACTTTTTAATAACATTACATTTCCTTTAAGTTTAGCTTATATCTTGGTGACTATATAACATTTTTATAGTTTTCTTGGCAACAATATACAAAAGTGATTTGCTTCTTTAAAAAAGATTTGCACACAAATACTGATATGTACTTTCCAGTCTAGTCAACAGCCGTGGGGTTTCTGGCAGTGGTGAAATCTAATTTTTTTTACTACCAGTTCTGTGGGCGTGGCTTTGTGGTTGTGGTGTGGCTTTGTGGGCGTGACTTTGTGGGCATGGTAGGGGAAGGATACTGCAAAATCCCCATTCCTGAAGGAAGGATATTGCAATTCCCATCCCACTCTGGGGCCAGCCAGATGTGTTATTTGCCGGTTCTCCGAACTATTCAAAATTTCCGCTACCGTTTCTCTGAAGTACTCAAAATTTCCACTACCGGTTCCCCAGAAACTGTCAGAACCTGCTGGATTTCACCTCTGGTTTCTTGTAGTCTTCCATTGAAGCAGGGATGGCCAACCTTGGCAACTTTAAGGCCTATGGACTTCAACTCCCACAATTCCTCAGCTAGCCAATTCTGGGAGTGGAAGTCCAAAAGTTTTAAAGTTGCTAAAGTTGGACATCTCTTTGTTAAAGTATCAAGAACAACCCTGATTACCTGCCTAGGCAAGTCACCTAAATGCTGCTACCTATAGAAGCAGGATAGGATTTGAGTGATGTCACTGATGCCAGTTTGTTCCTGATTCCTCCATATAAATGTAGTTGCTCTCAATTTTGGTATCTGAAGAGAAACCAAGCCCTCTGCCAAATACTCTAGACCCTATTATGATGAAATTAAAAACTATATATTTCCAATAAATTGCATTCTATTTGCCATTTAAGACAAATTTTAAGGATTTAATGTTTTATTGACTCACTGTGCCCCACATTGATCACTTCTGAATCTTACCATATTCTATTAATTGAAAATCAGTTTGCTGAAGGAAGCTACAGATCGCTCAGATTCAAGTGGATATTATTTTCATTTGCATTCATAAGGAATTATACTCTGTTATAATTTGTGTTTTTCATTTAAAATGTATACATGTGTATATATTTGGGAAGTACAAAGATAGACTCCATGAGAGGAATTGATATAGTTACATAGGATATACAGTATAGAACAAGAAAGAGAAACATTTATTTAAGAAACTTCAAAGCAACTTATTTCGGCTAATACTTTGCCTCAGTCTGTGCTTACTCAATGGCTACTTTCCTAAATATTGGGATACATTTCTCTCCAATAACTATATTGCTAGTGATTTGTCATGAGATTGGTGATGCTTGTCCTTGAGGTGGATAATATATCTGTCACATGAAAGAGTGTGTGTTTGTGTAATTAGAGTGTTTTGTTTGCTCTGTGCTTTCAATTTTTTAAATAATAATTTTCATTGAAGTTTAAAAATCCAAAGATGAAAAACTAATACAAACATAGAAAACTATAAAAAAAAAAGGGGGGGGGAAACCCACAGAGAGAGAGAAAAAAGGGGGATGGAAGGGAAAAAAATATAAACAAGAAAATATAAACAAGGAAAACAAGAAGAAAAATATATAGAATGAAATGACCTGTCCCTTGATCAAGACAAATACAAACATTTCTAGTAATTTAACATCTGTCAGGCTCCAAAAACCAAGAAAGATACAAAGAGTTACTTCTAAGTAGTTTCCTTTATTGTTCTTCGCCTATAGACAGCAATCTTTCCAAATTAAAGCAATTACTTGCATCACTAAAGATATATTCTGTTAACTTCTAGGGAGGAGCTATCTTGGCCTTCTCTCTCCCAATCAAATTAAAGTTTGCTGGTTTTTGAGCCTCTGGAATGCAGCCCTACCTCCTGGGAATCCAGATGACATCCCCCCAAGTACCTTCTCTAATATTTCAACCAAAAATACATATAATTTAACTTTAAACAAGTAAAGCAATTTCATATTTCCTTCCTTTCCTTTACACAGTGTCTTGCCATTTTCTCTAAAGATAGAAAGGGGAAAAAATATTTCCATGTTTTATCTCATATCTATAAAACCTCATCATTCAAACTTAATCAAGAAAAAAATCCATTAGGAGCTACCAGAAACAACAATTTACTAAAAATTTAAACTTTAATCCCTTCAAATTATGTCCCACAAATTAATTTCTTATCAACTTCTCTTCTCTCAATTTTAATAGCATAGCTTGTCATTTTTTCTAAAAATGCAACAAAAACTCTTCTTTCCATAACTTATCTATAGTATAAACAAATCTTTAAAGCCTCATCATTCAGTCCTAGTCAAGAAAAAATAATTAAAAGCTACTAGAAAAAAAAAGAATCATATACATTTTAGCCTTGGTTGAATAAACCAACTTCATTTTACTTTTAAATGTCTTGATTTGTATTCCTTTTAGATAATCTCCCCAAAGCTAATTCTTTTCTTTCTCTATCTATTCTCAGAAATTCCTTCATAAATATAATATATCTCTTTTGTAAATCTAAAAATAAAAAAATGTCCCAGTTATGTATATATCTAAGTCACTCTTAGGGTTTATTATTTGTTTGTCTCTTTTAACTATTAAAACTTCAGCTAATTTCATTTGCAAATCCTGTTTAATATCTTTATCAGTATCATTTTTGTATCCTGACAATTTTAAACTGACATTTTAAAATAATGTATGAAACAGCCTGATTTTCAATTACTACATCTTCTTCTATCTCTTGTTTTAAAGTTCATTTTTATTATGTCAGATAGTCTAAAGAGAAAATTCTGGATACATTGTTGCCAAATATCCTTGAATTTTTCCAAATGTAAAATCCTTTTTTCTCCATTCTGTGTTAGTGGTTCTTCTCTTTAATTATAATTGTTAATTATTTCTGGTTGCCTCTAGTAACCAGCCTTCAAGGTCTCCTCTTATCATGTTTTTCTGTCACCAAAAACATTTTCCCAGAAGAGATTTCTTAAACTCAAAATCTTCATATATTTTAATAACATTTTAAACAAACTACAGGAAGTATTCTTACATTTTGAAATCTTACTTCCTGTCAATCTGGCCCCTTAGTGCATCTGAAAGCTTTCCAGAATTAATGTTCTAATCCCCTTTTGCTGCTCATTTTCAAACATAATTGTTTTCCTTTAAGTTTTAGACTTACGTAAAACTTCTTTTGCTACAGGTTGAAGGAAAATCATCAACTGTAATAAAAGTTGTCCTTTTGAAATTCTTAATATCAAGCCATTTTAAATAAAAATGATTAAGATGTGAAGTGGGTGAACCAGGGGTGGGTTCTAAATTTTTTTTTACTAGTGGCCGTGGCTTATTTTGTGGGAATGGTTTGATGGTCATGTGACTGAGTGGGTGTGGTCAACTTGAAATCACACAGGCATACTATCACATGACCCCCCTCCCACCAAGCCATGCCCACTGAAATGGTGGTGAATTTTTTGGGAACTTTTTGACACTTTTTTTTGACACTCCGGCCCCATATCCATGTCGGGACATCGTGGGGTGGCAGTGGTCATCTCAGTTTTCCCTCTGTTGCCTTTCCTGGCCAAAAAGCACCCCTTTTCACCTCTGATCGGCCTTCCCTGTGGTTGCAGCCGGAGCAACTCACTCCTGCTGGCGCGCTGAGCTGGGTCCCATCTGCGAGATGAGCGTGCAGGAGAAAGGCTTCCCTCTGGACCTCAGCGGTAGCTTCACCAAGGACATGTCCAGGACCCCAGTCAAGAGGGTGACTGTGTTTCTGTGGCCCGCCAGCCACAGCTTTTCAGCCAGGAAGGGCAATGGAGGGAAAGCATGAAGCAGCTTTCTTTTCACTGCCCCATGCCCTGCCCCACCTGCCACCCCCAAATTGCACCCCACTGTTAGAGGCACACCTTACCAGATACTGGCAACTCCGGATCTTGCGGCTTCTCTGGGTTTTGTTAAAAATAAACGCCTTTCCAGACAAGCTTGAAAACTTCCGAGGTTGCTTTGGGAGGGAGCAGTTGGGCAGCGTTCCCCCCTCCAATTAACCTCTCGCACTTGGGAGAAGTTTTTCTGTACTGTACAAGGGCCGGGAGTTGCTCCAAGGCTTCAGACACCTGGGGAGGGGGGAGGAAAAGCTGCCCGACTGCCTCATCCCAAAACAAGGTTTCAAGCTCGGCTGGAGAGGCAGTTTTTCTTTTAAGAAAACCCCGAAAAAGCCACAAGATCCAGAGCTGCATGTTTTTCAGCATTCCCGCCCCATGCCCTACCACCCCATGCCCTGCCCCACCCAAACTGATCTTTCCTCCTATAGCGCCGTCACCGCTCTCAGAACCAGCACAGTGGCTGTATCTGCCCAAAGGGCTGAGGGCAGCTTTGGAAGATGCAAAGGGGGCAGCCAGAGTGTCCATGCTTTGGAAGCAATTTCCAGGTTGGGCAAAACATTGTCCTTCAAGAGCGCCGCTGCTCAGGGAGGGCAGTGGGGAGCAGCTGCCCGGGAGGACCTGCCCACCCTCCCTCACTCTCTGGCCTCAGGATTAGGCACCCTGAAACGCACCTGTGTTGCCGGGTCAACATCAGACCCCCCCAACTGCTCCCTCCCAAAGCAACCTCGGAAGTTTTCAAGCTCATCTGGAGAGGGTTTTGCGGAGAAGCAAAAGATGGCAAGAGAGGAAGAAGAGGAATGGAAGGAAAGGAAGTGGTAAAGGAAATGAGAGGACGGAAGTAGAGCTGAGAGGAGAAAGAGAGAAGAAAAAGAGGAAAGTAGAATTTATATATGTTATAAAATTTAAAAAATGGCAAAAAAAATCCAAGATGGCGGCGCCCATGGAGACACCGATAGAACAGGCTCCTTGACGTCATCGTGGAATTACTAACGGTTCTATAGAACTGGTTAGAACCGGTAGGAATCCACCTCTGGATAGGGTGTAGTTACTTTTTCATATGATTGTAAATAATCTCTGTCCCCACAAACTGTCCCAGTTTCCCTACAGTGGTTTTACTTATTGAGTGGTTAAGCAGCAGGTTCAATTAAATGTCAGATTCTCAAGATATAGCAGTTGTCCATACCTTATTTATGGCTATTTAGTTGCAGCTGTTGGGCAGTCTTTAAATACAATCACTCATCTTAATTATGAAACTCATCCTGTTAAGAAATACTGTCAGAACCATGGGTGACAACAGCTAAGAAACTCAGTTATACATCCAGAACCTCCATCCTGATTGCAATGGTGGCATTCTATTTTGACTTGGTCCTAATTTCCCCAGCCCAGCCTGTCTTTTAGTCCACTTATTTTACAAGCCTTTGAGTGCCCTGAGAAATGTTTTAAATTCTTGAAAACTCTAAAGAAAATGTAAGTGTATGTAATTGTTGTATTTATAGTTTTCCTTTCTCTTTGCATAAAAAAGGTATTTACTTCCTGTGTTTAGGATTATGCTGTTGCAATTACATTCAACTTTTATATTTCATATGTTTTGTGGATAATTTCTTTAAATATTTGTGCAAAATCACAAATGTTAGTAATTGTACATTTTTCTATCTTTATAAAAGATTTTTTAATGCTTCTGGCCCAGTTTTGGTATCCAGTCATGTGTGAATTAATGGTTGTTTTAATAACAGATATATAATTTTTCTACATCTACCATGTTTCCCCGAAAATATGACCTTCCCCGAAAAATAGAACACAGTGGCGGGGAAGGCAGAAGGCATTGCCGCCCACTAGACCAGCCTGACGGGGTGGGGTGGGAAACCGAGCAGTGACAAAAGCAGCTGAAATTGTGGTGCTAAAGTTTTGACTGCTGGGCGGGACCTCTCCCGACGGAAATTTCTTCCTCTCTTCCCTTCCAGAGCAAATTGCGAGAGAGAGGGAGGGAGAGAGAGAGAGAGAGAGATCCGATCCAACCCTCATTTCATGGCAGCGGCACTAGCCTTGCTCTCCATGGCAACCTGCAGCTGATCCAAGGTGCGCAGGCTGATGCCCTTTGAGCAACTCCCTCCCTCTACCTCCTACTGCGGTTGGCCTCTTCATGGTCACTGCCTCATGTGAAAAAAAACTAAGACATCCCCCAAAAATAAGCCCAAGTGGTTATTTTGGGGCCCAATACAAAATAAGACTGGGTCTTATTTTCAGGGAAACACAATAGTTCTTGCATTAATGGTAAATCCTGTATTTAAGTATGCTCTGGATTTGATTTTTGTCTCTGGACAGTGGTTGAATGATCTAGAATTAGGGGAAATAATCATCAAACCCTTG
>JANHFT010003762.1:90352-102253 GCA_032467955.1 Pseudoxenodon macrops
CCCTTCTCTCATTTATTTCCCTCTCTCTCATTCTCTCCCTTCATCATTTTCCCATTTCACTCTCTCTCTTTTTCTCCCCTTTTCTCCCTCTTATTACTCTCTTTCACTCCCTCTCATGTTTTTTCTTTTTCCTCTCCCTCTTTCTTTCTTTTTCTTTTTTCTTTTCCTTCTCTCTTCATTTGTTTCCCTCTCTTTTCGCTCTCCTTCTCTCCCTCCAACTCTAATTTCTCTGTCCCTCTCTCTCTTCCCTCTCTCATTTGTTTCTCTTTCCTCTCTCTCATTCTCTCCCTCCAGCTCTCTCTCATTTCTCTGTCCCTCTTCTTTATCTCTCATTACAATACACTGTTCCCTTTGTAATGGCTCAGGAAGGGAAGAGCAGCTGTCACCACTGTCAAATGCAGGAAGGGAAGAGTTCTGGCTCTCCTGCAGAAGCTTGGCCGGCTACTGTGAGCATGTAGTGGTGGCAGCGGGAGAAGTCGCCATTGCCACCCCGTGATCCCAGCCCAGGAGAGTATCCTGCTTGTGTGCGCGTGTCCGTGCACGCATGCAAGATAGAGAGATGAGAGAGAGGAAAAGTGAGAATTTCTTTCATGTGTGTGTGCACGTAAGGAAAAGATGAGAGAGAGAAAAGGGAATTCTCACTTTTCCTCTCTCTCATCTCTCTATCTTACGGACGTATACACACACACACACACACACACACACACACACACACAGAGGATACTCTCCTAGGCTGGGATCACGGGGTGACTCCTCCTCCTGATGCCACCACTGCATGCTCAGAGTAGCCACCCGAGCTGTGCAGGAGAGCCAGAACTCTTCCCTTCCTGCATTTGGTGGTGGTGGTGGCAGCTGCTCCTCCCTTCCTTCATTAAAAGCATCCTCCAGGCGGTGAAAGTCCCCATGCACTTTTTAAAGTCACGGCTGGGCACTGCAGACCCAGCCCTTTCTGTCATCCCATCCTCCCAGATCCCATCCCACCAGCCCTTGTGTTAGCAAGGCCGGCGTCGGTTGCAGCTGGGTTGGGCCAGTGTCTTGGGCCAGAGAGCAAGCGACCAAGGCATGCCCGACACCAACAAGGGCTGGAAGAAGTTCCAGCAAGAGTGAGGCACTGGAGAAACAGCACCAGCTGCTTCTCCATCTCCCACTGTCACCCTTACCTTCTCGGGCCAGGCGAGAGTGACAGGGAGGAGAGGGTGAGGGGTGGGGCCAGCCAGTGGTGGGATCACCTGACAGGGAGCCCCAGCAGAGGGCCTAAAGAGCCACATGTGGCTCCAGAGCTGCAGGTTGCCAACCACAGCCTACCCCAACCGTGTGCATCTGTGGCATGGCAACTCTTCTCATATACAGATTGCATGTCCAGTGACCTGGATGACTGACATAATGGATGTTGTATTGCAATGTGTACATGCAGTCCTCGATTTACATCCACAACTGGGGGCAAAATTTCCATTGCTAAGCAAGGTTGCTATTAAGTGAAGTTTGCCCAATTTAATTTTTTTATCACAGTTAAGTAAATCACTGCAGTTGTTGTGAGTCATGTGGTTTTTAAGTGAACCCGGCTAACCCCACCCTTGATTTTGCTTGTTTGAAGATCGGTTGGAAGTTCGCAAATAGGGATCACACGAACCCAGGATACTGCGACCATTGTAAATAGCAATAGCATGTAGACTTATATATTGCTTCACAGTACTTTACAGCCCTCTTGAAGCAGTTTACAGAGTCAGCATATTGCCTCCCAACAATCTGGATCCTCATTTTACCGACCTCGGAAGGATGGAAGGCTGAGTCAACTTTGAGCTGATCAGAATCGAACTGCTGAATTGCAGGCAGATGGCAGTTGGCAGATTTACTGCATTCTAACCACTGCACCACCACGGCTCACACTGGTTGCCAAGTGTCTGAATTTTTATCATGTGGCCATGGGGAGTTTGTGATAGTTGTAAGTGCAAAGACCAATTGGGAGTGCAAGGATCGGTTGTAAGTTACTTTTCTCAGTACTATTAAATGGATTGAAAAATAATGAATAAATACAAATAAAATATTCAGCAGCAAAATTTCAAACTAATAGAGATTTTGGAAACAAAACATCCCTTCCCTTCCAAAATGCTCTCATCAGAGTGTCATTCATTCATTCATTCATTCATTCATTCATTCATTCATTTTCTATGGCTGCCCATCTCAATCAATTAGAGCTTTAAGTTGGTAAGCCACATATTGAACGAAAGTTTAACCAGTAAAGTTCTGCAGCAGTGGTATAACATGGGCAAACTATGGAGTGTCCCAAAGTACACAGGCCACTATATTCTAGACCAGTATGAAGGCAAAGTAACTATTGGATTGTACCATTAAATTGTTTCAAGTAACTATTGTCTTAAATGTTCCTGGGCTATTTCTCCATTAAGCTATTGAACCCTTATAATATTAAAAATATATCAAAATTCAGTGCAATTGTATTGCTGGTATTAAAGGTAAATGAGTCCCTGCAGAGTTTACTCTGCTAGTCACTATAAGGAGTGGTGCTCATCTCTGTTTCAAGGCCATTGTGCCAGCGCTGTCTGAAGACATTGCTGTAGTCATGTCACAGAGCACTGTTACCTTCCCACTGTAGTGGTACCTATTTATCTATTTGCATTTGCATGCCTTTGAACGGCTAGGTCAGGAGCTGGGGCAAGAATAGGAGCTCACCCTCACATGGTATTCAGGTCTTAAACCTGGGTTGCCAGCTTTCCAGCTGACAAGTCAAATGCTGAGCCACTGTGCTACCCATTGGTGGTATTAAAAGTGACTTTGGGTGGTGTCCAAAGATAACAATAACCCATCTCAGAGGAAAAACTATTGCATCAACAACAGAGCTCATCTATCCACCAGACCCAAATGTCAGGGGTAACAACCTTTCCCCAAGGACTTCAATGCCTTGCACAAGACTAACAATATCAGGGCCACCCAAATGTTAGGGTGATACTGTTCCCTGGGACAGGTGCTATGATCATGTGAATTTGTAACGCAATTCTGTGTTAAGACTTTGTATGTTTATGGATGGTTTGCCACTAGACAAGTTTAGATTTCAGGATTTGAAACATTTTCTTTTTCAGCTTTTGATCCTATGTTTTCCAGCTATTGTGGGACATAGAATGTGTGCTGATGTTATGACCCTGGAGCTGTGTATGATTGGGACACAGTATAAACATAGACATTATGGAAGTAGTGCCAATGGAGGGCCTCAAGCCCCATTGGAGAAATAGAGACCTCCAAGATTGTGACATGGAGAACATTGGAGAATTATATGAGCCGAGGTGGCGCAGTGGTTAGAGTGCAGCACTGCAGGCTACTTCAGCTGACTGCTAGCTGCAGTTCAGCAGTTCCGATCTCACCAGGCTCAAGGTTGACTCAGCCTTACATCCTTCTGAGGTGGGTAAAATGAGGACTCAGATTGTTGGGAGCAACATGCTGACTCTGTAAAACCCCTTAGAGAGGGCTGTAAAGCACTATGAAGCGGTATATAAGTCTAAGTGCTATTGCTATTAACTGGCAAGAATACCTCCAAGGTGTAGCAAGGATGATATGTGAAATATTTCTCACTACAGAGTCCAGTTTTCTTCTTTCCCAGAGATCAGTCACATAATATTTCTATCAAATATTGAGATGGAAGTGACTTGATGCTACACAGCTTTGTATGCCTGTGTGTGTGTGTGCACACGTGTGTGCAGTGGATATAGCATAAACCTCTGGAAAGAAGAGAGTGTTTAGGCCTCTTCCAGCAACTTTTATTTCTGGAATTAATTATGTGTTTGTTTTGCTCTGCCTCTCTGTGTAGCTGAACATAGCCTTGCCTTCTGATGGATTTGAGAGCTGGATGAAGACCATGATAGACTTGCATGGATTCTGGCAAGTCTGTGACTGTCAAGATGTTTCTTAACTTTGAATTGCTTCTATTTGCTGAGCTCATTTGAAAGCTCAGTGATCATTTAACATAGAAGAATATCTGAGTAATTAAATGCTTGGCAGTGAGCAATTCTAATAGTAGCGATTATTTCACATGGGGTGAAAGAAGGTTTGCCCATTATAAATTTCCTGGAGATCAATCTTTTTCACCCCATCATGAGGAAAATTCTCCCTCAGGCAAAACAGCTGAGAGGGACTACTTAATTTGCTGATTCTGATCCCAGCAGCTTCCTGAGTGAGGTAAAATAATGATGATGATAAAAACAGTGGAACAAGCATATCTGAGCATTAACAAACTGAGTTTCAGCACTTGCCTGGATTTAAAATAATAGTCTTTCAGACAATTTAAGCATGAGCAGGTGTTTATGTAAATTATAAGACTTTGATTTGCCTAATAGTGCTATTTTTCCCCCTTTCTCCCATTATCCGCTTTGCTATTTAGCTCATGGCTTCCAGCTGTGATCCAGATTTACAATCAAGTCATTGTTTTTAGTCAAGTTCATCTAAAGGTAACATTTTATCTAGTATACTTCAGTAATGACATGCACGTTTTTCTCTTACATCCCAGGCTCATGCAAGCTGCTGGGAGAGTTCAGCATTAATACTCAGAAATAAATGGATTGGAAAAATAAGAACCATGATTGAGTCAGGACAATACATTCTGAAGAAATAAGAAAGCTCAAATTGTGGACAATAAACGATACATCAAAGCTGGTGTCAACTGCATTTCTATGAAGTATACATAATTCTCCATTGATCAGACTGCACAGATATAATTTTAAAATGTTGAGCCAATACTATGTCTATCTGGATGGTAACAATTGGTAAAGTAGCAATAGCAGTAGCACTTAGATTTATATACCGCCCCATAATGCTTCACAGCATTCTCTGGGTGATTTACAACATCAGTATATTGCACCCAAAAATCTGGGTGCACATTTTACCAACCTCAGAAGGCTGGAAGGCTGAGTCAGTCTTGAGCCTGTCAGGATCGAACTGAAGATTGTGGGCAGAGTTAGCCTTCAATACTGCATTCTATCCACTATGCCACCATGGCTCCTGGTTCTCCTTTTTTTACAGAGATATGAGCATGCATGAGGATCAGACTCTGTGCTGTAAAATATGTGTCTTCAGTCTGAAAGCTAAAGAAGGGTGCAAATCTCCTATTTTTAAAACAATAGATAACTAACTCTTTATATGCTTCATAACAATGGGTTACCAAAATGCTGATAAGGCAGGATGCACAACTGGTGAACAGGTTTCCCCCCCAAACTTTCTTTAAGATCTTTTATCTGAGTGCAGCCATCAATAAAGCAAAAGGGCTAGTTCCCTCTAGTTTCAGAAAATACAGGGGGGGAAAAGCTGAATCAGAAATATAGAGATGCGAATTGGCCAAGATTCAGTTTGATCTTCTGATTCAAAATAGCAAGATTCAATTTGAATTTGAGAGTTAAGATTTAAGGTAAAACTGCAACATGATTTGCTTTGAGCAGATTTGAAAACAGGCATCTTCAGGGAAGAGGGGAAATGGTGACACAGGCCTGACGAAAAACCAATCTCATCGGTTTTCATCATGCAAATACATAATCACCACATTTGTGTGATGTTATCAATAGAAGAGAATATGTGTAGTTCAGAGTTAAACTGTAGAGTCCTTGGGACTCTCTAAGCTTGGTTGATATATCATTACCCAACTAGGTAACACCATCAGTGCTAGTGACTGTGAGGTTTTCTCCATGTTTATATACAGTAACTTTTCCTGCCAGTGGTGTGTGTGGCTTTCTTTTTGATAGGAGAAAATCTTGATAAGAGAACCAAGGAGAAAAGTGCATCCCCAACAAAACTGGCTGGGTAAGCTATACTATGTAAAGAAAAAGCAAACCCCACAATCATTAGCACTGATATTGTCTAGTCCAAAGGTCACCAAGCAGCGGACAACTGGTGGTTTGTGAGAACATTTTGGTGGTTCGTGTTGCACCCGGGTGGAGGAGCTGCTCCGGAATGACTAATGACCAGTCCTGTGACTAGAGCACTGGAATATGGGTCCGGCCAGGCAGTTCATGGTGAGGCTGGAAATCTCTGCCATAGAGGGAGATACGTGCAACTTACAACTTTGTAGGTGGTGCAACGTGCAAGGAGTAGTGCAGCTGTTGCTGGCCAGAACTAGGTAATGGTGCAAGGGGGTGGCAGCGCAGGCGGGCTGAAGCAATGGCTATCGACAATCTGTGGTTCTTTCATCCCCCTGCTGTGGCTTCCTGTCTGCTGAACCCACTACTGGCTGGTCCCGCCACTCGCCCTCCGCTCCCTGCTCTTGCAGCGCAGTTAAATTTAGCATGCTTCACAATAGGGAGCACATTACAACATGGAGCATCAGCTGCAGCCAGGTCGGGCAAGTGTCTCAGGGTGTAGAGCAGGTCGGGCATCTCCCTGAGCGACTGAGATGCATCCAGCACCAACAAAGGCTGAAGAAGTGCCTGAAAGACCCAGAGAGCACTGGAGAATCAGAATGAGAGAGAGAGGGTGAGAGAGAGAGAGGGTGAGAGAGAGAGAGGGTGAGGAGAGAAAAAGAGAGAGGGGGAGAGAGAGAGAAAGAGAGGGGGAGAGAGATGAGAGAAAGGGGGAAGAGAAAGATGAGAGAGAGAGGGGAACAGAGAGATAAGAGAGGGGAGAAACAGAGAGAGAGGGGGGAGAGAGATATGAGAGAGAGAGAAAGAAAGAAAGAAAGAGAGAGGAGAGAGCGGACACACAAAGAGAGAAGACAGAGACAGAGAGAGAGAGGGGAGAGAGAGAGGAGAGATCCCGGTGTTTTGTTTTCTGTGGGAAACAGGTCCAAATGGCTCTTTGTGTGTTTAAGGTTACAGAAACAGTAAGTGCCTGAAGGATCCCATCCCATCACTGGGAGTCCTGGCGCTTTAGCAAGTGGCGTGCTGGATTCATATTAGTGGTCCTTGGGATTTAAAATTATGAATTTAGTGATCCCTGAGGTCCGAAATGTTGGTGACCCCTGGTCTAGTCAGGTAATGAAATCAAACAACCAAGGGCATAGAGCACCAAGGACTCTATTGTATGATATCTCATGAATGTCAACATTTGGGGCGATTTTGATTTATTATGGACACTATTAGATTTGGGGTGCAATCCAAGAAAAGGCTGGATCACAAAGCCAAACTGGGAAAGCATTTTTTAAAATAAAATATGATGAAAAGAGCATGGATACGGTAGTTATCAGAGCATGGAAATAATGTGAATGACACTAAATGGCAAATCTTCAGAGAGGTCAGTTCTCACGATTTCCAAAATCAAGATCTTAAAGATGTTAAAATCTAATTTTCCATACAATTTACCATTTGCTTTCTTGATTGCTAGGTTTAGCTTTTCTTCTTTAGGCTTAATAAGGCTTCTTGTCCCCTTGTAGGACAATGGACAAGAAGTTTCAGCAGATGCCTAGGATGTGACTGGGAGGGTTTTGTTCTCCTAATGTTGTTTCAGATAAATACTGCTGATAGGTTGGTTGGAATAGTTGTGCCATTGCAGAAGCTCTCCAAGTTGAGCAACTGCATTAGCTGAGGAGGCAAGCTTTGGCAGAGATAAGCTGGGAGGGCATAGAAGCAAGAAATGACACACATACCAATTCATTGAACTGTTGCATTCAATAGTAGGAGTCTTAAAGGGAGATTAAAAAAACCCTGAGAAACGATGAGTTAGGGAGCTAAAGAGGAGCTTAGAAAGAAAGGAATTTAGGAAAAAGGAAGCAGAGGAGAGTCTTGCAATGAGAGAGATGAGATGACCCAGGAATAAACAAAGTGATAGAAGGATGGAAGGGGAGTTCTTTTCAGCCACTAGGAGTGGGGTACATATTTCCCTTCCAGCAGCAATCCAGAGGAGAAGCAAAGAGTCTTCACCATCTTACTGGTCACAGAAAAAAATCTAATATGTATAGAGAAATGTCCACATTGCATGTCTTCTGGATCCCAATACCCCCTAACCAAAGATCTGTGAGGAAAAGCTGATGGTGGTCCCCATGCCTGGTGTTCAATGTATAAAAAGTGTAGTAGAGGATTGTGCATTGACTTGTTACCTAAAATAGCTCCTTCAAGTGATCCTTGTATACATGTATAGGAAGAACATTGTTTGACTGAAGGTGGCACTTAATATTCTCTAGAGTAACTACTTCCTGAGTGATTGGTTTTTCTAATACCATAATTTCTCCTATTCTCTAGTGATTTAACTATCTCTACTAAGTGTCACCAATTCTTCCAGATGGTCTGTCTCTGTTGCTAAGGTAGGGAAGATTTAATGTGGGGAACTTTTTCCTTGACTCATTCCCTGTGAGAGCTAGAAGAACCAGGATCCATTTGTGATGGGCTGGAAAGAAGAAGAAATATGAGTTGCATACCTAAGAAAAACATACCAGATAAAAAAGGAATCATAGGACAAGTCTAAATCACTTTTTCTCCCCTGTATCTATGTAAACTTGGCTAAATAAGTTGCAGCAGAAGACAGAGACAACAGAGTATTGCTAATATATTCTTCTACTGCTGTCAAGCACAAGCAAATGCTCTGATAGGTAGGACTTGATAAAATTCACAGCACATCTAGTCTTGCCAATATCAGAGATTTCACTCAGCTCCCTGTTCAGTTTTGTCACATAATCTTGGATTTGATAAAGCTGGAAAGCACCTGGAAGTCTGCTAAAAATCAGAATTGCTTTTGCATCTCTCTGAATGAATTCAAAGGCACCCAACTTTTGAGTTGCTCCAGGGATTAGATTAGATTAGAAAATTATCTCTTGCAAAACGTTGCCATTTTGGCTTTGTGTCAACTGGTCCTTGCTACTGCAGGATGCTAATAAATGGCATGGTGATTAGTTACCACACCAGTCCTATTCAGTGTATTTGCCCTCACCTTTCTGGAGATGTTTCAACATTTTTGTTTTCTGGAAAGTTGCTGTTACTTTGAGAGATAGGGAATGCAAAATGTGATGTTTTTCTTATCAAAAAATAAATAAATTATTATATATCCCACTAAACTGGTGGAATAGAACCTTGTCAAGTTACCATATTACTTGACATGTAGCTGATAATGAATGCATAAGAGTATTAGCTATTGAAGATTTGGAAGAAGTAAATAAGATTTACTGAAGAACTACTCAATTTATTACCCAAGGTCACATTTTCTTTTGTTCCATATAGATTGTCTGCTGTTTTTGGCCTGCTGAATGAAGAGTGCTTCATTGCTCCACTCTTAACATCTTGAAAACAAAGGGTGGCTTTGCATGGATAGCTGGAGAAAATAGATGGTTTATATATCATCTTTATGGACAACTTAATCACAAAAATAATTGTGAGTCCTCTCGCCAGAATAGGATATTCCAATTACTTTCTGTATCCATTAGTGTTACTTTAGCTCTTGTGGCTGTGAAAGAAGTTTGCTTTCTGGATTATTATGTATTTCTAGCTAATCTTAGTTGTATTTACTTAGGAGCAAATTATATAAAACCCAGTGGGAATTATTGCCAAATAAGAATAAGCATGCAACTGCAGTGTTAACTATACCGCTAACCAGATGTGAGAGTCATAAGCATGACATTTCAGATTTAAATAAATTAAATACAGTGTTTTGTAAGAAAGGGTTTAGTGTTATGAATTCAGGATCTTTGGATTGAGACCAAGATGCAGACAATGCATGTTTACTTAGAAGAAAGCCTGATTATCACCAAAATTTTAATTTGAGTGAATTGCCATAGGATTACATCATAAATACTGTACATGAGTTCTCCCAATATGAAAAGTTAGTCATGACCAAAGTATGACTTTAATTTGGTTTAGATTCACTCTATTTCTCTTATGAGTTCATAGGCATTCTTGACATGAGGGAATAGCATGACTTAATTTCTGTCCATGTTTTTTCAACAGTATTTCAGAGAATTTTGATGAGTTTTGTTAGCAACCAATTATTTAAAAAATGAAGGTCATCAGATTAACTGCCCAGGCTTATGTTACCTTTATCTGCAAGACATTTGTAAAGACAGATAAGAAAATGTGAGGCCACAAAACTAGAAGGATTCATGAAGAATTGCTTAAAACAAAAGTCAGGAAAATGGCTATGATTTTTTTTTTAGTTGTATATTAGGGCAATTGTTGACCGGTGTATTTAATCTCAGTGAAGACCCACTGATTAAAATCTGAATTGCAAATATGGGACATACTTCATTAGACGTTTAGTACTTTTTAGTAGAACTGTACAATAGTCAGTGAATCCTGAGTCAAATTAAATGGCTCCTTAAGGATTCTTTTGTTCCCCAAGCCAAAGTGAGTTTCACTTGGAAGCAACTAGAGCTGAACTGAGACTTTTCTGATGCTTCAAAAGCCTGCAGGAAATGGTCTCTGAAAAAAAGAAAGAAAAGAAAACAACCAGCATGGTTGGAAAATATCAGGGTGTTCTGAGAAAGGTTGGTAGATAACTTGAGTGACTGATGGGTCTAGTTTGAAATCACAGGAAACTAGTGACACTGCAGTCAGTTTTTTATAGGAGGGATGGTAACTCTTAATATTCTATTGTACATGTTGCAGTTTATTACTGATTCCTTCACTGGGTAGTTTTATTGAAAGAACTTTCCGGTGATGTTACAGAAATAAGAAATTCTTTCTTTCTTTCTTTCTTTCTTTCTTTCTTTCTTTCTTTCTTTCTTTCTTCTCCTCCCTCCCTCCCTCTGTTCTTTCTTTCTTTCTTTCTTTCTTTCCCTCCCCCCCTTCCTCCCCATTGAAAGCCAGTTTGGGGTAGCGGTCAAAGCAGGGGTGGATTCTAACTTACCTTGCCGCCGATTCGCTGCCTCCTGCGCCTCGTGGGCGCATCTCATGGTCGCACGCATGTGCAGTAGAAACCCCCCCCAAATGCAAAAAAAGAGGTAGAAAACAAGATGGCAACACATGCGCAGTGCTGGAAACTCAACCCCCCAAGTGTTTTTAAAAAGATGGTGGTTCTCAAGGAGCAGAACCGGCTCCGTGACGGCACCAGCGGTCTACTACCTACTTGGTAGAACCATTCCGAACCGGTGGGAACCCACCTCTGCGTCAAAGACATTAAGAGATCGTGAGTTTTAGTCCTACCTGCATGAAAGCCAGTTGGGCAACCTTGGGTTAGTTTCTCTCTCCCAGCCATAGGAAGAAGAAAGCAATGGCAAACCGCTTCTGAAAATGATGCTAAGAAAATTGCATGGATTGCCGTATATTTATATCTCTGCCTTTCTGAAAGTTCATTCTCTTTCTTTTCCACTATATTTTTATAATGAGATCTTACACAAACTTTTTCTTTTCTTTTCATAAAATGCTTTATTTTCTAATAGCAACCCACCCTTCCATAAATTGACAACTCATTTGGAATTCATTACATTTCATTTATTGTTGTTTTTAAATTATGTTTTGGTTTGACTCATGTTCTCTTCTTTCTTTTAAAAATGTGTTAGAATGTTTTGCTCTCAGAACCCCTTTCTCACTTTTAAAAATTATGGCTTTACCAATATTTACCATACTACAAATGTACCATGCTATAAATTAAAACTGATGCATTCATAGAATATTTATTGAATCATGTAAAATAACAATATTAAACCACCAGATATTAACATAAATAAAATATTTTTCATTAAAAACTCCTATTGTTAAAAAATAAAAATGAGAACAGTGACTTTGTTTTAAATTTTTGCAAATATCTTTACTATCTGGCAAATAATTTTGATTTTGTAGAACTCAAAGAGGGTCTTGGGCACTCCCCCAGGGATGCTCAGACCATACTTTTAAAAAACCTCTTAAAAGATGACTGTATTAGAGCAATGGCCCCAATGTTTAGGACATCAGGGAGTGGTTCCAAGAAGAGAAGTTATTCCGCAGACTCACAGGTGGGTTCCTACTGGTTCGGACCAGTTCTATAGAGTATGTAGCAAGCCGCTGGTGACGT
>JANHFT010003762.1:103906-122030 GCA_032467955.1 Pseudoxenodon macrops
CATGTCCTGCTGCCGCCACTGTAGCCTCCTCATTGCCACCATAGCCTCACTCACTGTTGCTGTAGCCTCACTTGTTGCTGCACTTGCCGTCACCGATATGTGCTTTTCTGCGCCCTTCCCATCCCCACCCCCCAGGTATGGTGAGTCTAGGACTGGGGCTTGACAGTTGGCTCCCCCCTACCAGGACCGCACCTGGAAGATATGAGATAGAGGGGTTAGGCACAGCACCCTGACATGCATTCCCACCAACACTTAAACTATGCATATCAGACATTTTATCACCACCCCACACACACCATGTAATGCTCCAGTTATGTTTCTTATCCACTAAAGCCATTTTTAAAATGTGCAGCCCCTCACCAGTAAAAAGCTGACTTACGGTGTTGTTGCTTGGAAAGGTTACATTTCTTCATATTTCATTTATTTTAATTTATAGTCAATCTTCCCTTAATCCTGATGGATTCCACATGGTCTGTGATAATAGAGAATACCACTAGAAAATCCCTACTATAGAATACTTATAGAAATGAAATTGAAAGGCAACAAAACTCACAAAATAGAAGGCAATTCAGAAAACCCCTTTAAAATAAAATTGAAAATGCTGTACCGTGGCATGGAAGAGATTAGTCAAGGCAGTATCTGTTGACACTTATTGGTTTGTTTTGGATTGTTTTTCTCTTTCAAAATAAGGTTTATGTATACTTCCTCTAAGTCGCATCTTCTGTAACAATATGGCATGCATTATCTTCTGAGAATGGTGGGCTTCAGATGCATTCATGAAGGAACTTATTTCTCTTTGGTGCATCCTCATGTTGCATTCACCACCCAATGTGGTCAGATTAGCACCAGCCTTGCGTTTTCCTTGTCCTTACATGAAAACATCCTTTTTAGCCCAAATATTTGAAATGGAATTTCGTTCCTTGATTAGATGATCAGACAATATTCACTTTTTAAATTCTGTATTTTGATAGTAATACTTAACTCCCTGATTTCCTTTGGTGATAATAAGCAATCAATATGATTTCTTTTTTAAAAAGTAAAAGAAAAAGTAAAAGTAAAAGAAAGGGGCAGGAATACTTGCAAGGGGATTGACAGGGTAATATGGGTCATGTAATAAGCTGTGTGTCATTTTCTCCATAGTTGCTGTCGAAAGTATAAAACTAAGTATCTGGATTCTAAGCTTTTCTGGTTGGGCCCCCTCTAGAGTCATATGAAAAAATTTAGGGTGCTTGGTAACAAGGATACAGTTTTAAAGCCTGGTCATGTGACCCTGTTTATTATGGTTTTGCCAAAATCTGGCATTTACTTCCAGTTTATCTTTTAGCTAGAACTGCGCCCATAGTGAATCATTGTTTCATTCAATGAATGTGGTATTTGCTTAATGATTGCCACAAAAAAGCTCATAAAATTGGGTCGGCCATGTGACCAACCCATTTTATGACCACCATGGTTTATGAGCATAATGGTTAGCTCCACAAAGTCAAGCCATTGTGATGACATGAAGTCCCATTGATTTCACTAGCTCTACAACTCTAGCCATTGCATCACATGTAAGAGCCCTGGTGGCACAGTGGTTACAATGCAGTATTGCAGGCAAACTCTGTCCACATCCTTGAGTTTGATGCTGATGGGGCTAAAGGTTGACTCACCCTTCCAAGGTCAGTAAAACGAGGACCCAGATTGTTGACGGCAATATGCAAATAATGTTGCTACATTATAAATCATCCAGAGAGTGCTATAAAGTGCTATATAAGTGTAAAATGCTAAAATGCTATTGCTTCTACCACATGGCAGCCCTGGCAATATTCACACATATATGAATGGTGTGAGACCTCCCCTATGCCTGAAGAGAAACATTTTCGATCACTGTGTGCTACCTGTTCTAACATTATGCCAGAGAAACATGGACACTAACCTCAAAATCAATACAAAAGCTACGAGTGGTGCAAAGAGCCATGGAAAGATACATGCTTGGCATCACAAGAAAAAGATAGAAAGACCTGCACATGGATTAGAGAACAAAGAAAAATATATGATGCCATCAAGAGAGTAAAAGAATTGAAATGGAAATGGGCTGGTCATATAGCAAGAAGAACTGATGGCAGGTGGACCAAAGCAGTCCTAGAATTGATTCCACTTGATAAAAAGTGCACACAACAGAGACCTAAAGCAAGGATGGAGCGACAACATCAGAAATTATTGCGGGCCCAACTGGCAAAGGAAAGCTCAAGACATATTAAAGAATTGCATAGTCAACTGAAGCTGATGAAATGCTGCCAATTTTCCCCCTCCATTAATGAAAAGCCCTCAGCTCTGAATGTGTGACTGTAAAAGACAGGGTTTGTGCGTGTGTGTGTGTGAACCCTGGAAGGCAGAGTTTGTTCCACATATTTCCAGCACTTATTTCGAGCCCCGTATATGACTGATCAGAAATAAAATGGGAAGTGCTATTAACAGTGCAGCGGCTCCCATAGGTAGTAAGCAATGATATCTAACAATGCTCCAAGGAGCTAGTTAAAAAGTGCCTCACACACTTCAAAGAGCCCCTTAATGTAACTGCATTAGAAAGCTGTCAGTAGCAGCGGGTAGGGTAAAAGAAATTCTGTGATATAAGGCTAATTAGAACATTTCTTACTTGGTAATTTGGAAATCATAACAAAACATTGCTTAATATTGTTACTTCAATCAAATGGTAATGGTATGGAGGGCTTTTTGGGAGAAGGGGAAGATAGAAACTAGAAATCAGAATCTGGCATAGTATCTTTTTTTTCTTCTTATTTGCAGTGGTAGAATCAATATTGCCAACATTTTTATAACCTCCTGCTAGGTTTGGCAATTTAGAAGCAGGATTCACACTGGACATATTGATTGTTTCACTATCAGCCCAAGTTACCTAGAATGGCAAAGTAACTGAATTCTCTGATTGAAGTTAATTTTTCTGGCTTTTTAAAATTCTCTAAATAAAAATAGCAATAGCACTTATACTTTCACTTATATATCGCTTCACAGTGCTTTACAGCCCTCTCTCTAAGCTATTTACAGAGTCAGCATATTGTCCCCAACAATCTGGGTCCTCATTTTACCAACCTCAGAAAGATGGAAGGTTGAGTCAATCTTGAGCTGATCAGGATTGAACTCCTGGCAGTGGACAGAGTTGGCCTAAAGTACTGTATTCTAACCACTGGGCCATCAGATAGCCAATGCAACAGAGTTGTAGAGCTAGTGAAATCAATGGGAGTTCATGTCATCATAATGACTTGACTCCATGTGAGTTCTAAGCTCAGGTATAACCTGCTGCATCTGCTGTGGTCTGGTTTTGTTTGACTGCTTTCATTGAAAATTGAAGTTGAGGGTTGTGCTGGGGCTTGTTGTTTTGACAGGTCTCAAGTAAATGTGGATGACAATGCTGGTCGGTTGTGCTCAGTCTATTCCTTATTTGTCCTTTCACTCAGATTCCACCTGATGCTGTTCTATAGAAATATGGAGGCACATCTTGTCACATTAAAAACCAGGCAAGCTGTTTCATCACCTCTAGTTTTGGAGGAGGTAAATGCCCATTTAAAGGAATAAAACATTTTTCTTGATTATGACAAATGATGTGGGTTTTCCCGCCTTGTGGGACAGATTAGGAATATTATTATTTTACATTTTGTATAGAAATCCAAATTTGATGAAAGATGACTAACATTTAAAAGTAATGTTAATGGTATCGGTTATAGTTAATGTACTTTTATACTAAAATTCATAGGCTCAAGATTATAAATGCTGTAGATTTACTGGTTTAGTGTGAATCCAGTTAGATCTTAACCTAGACACAATGAACAATAGCAACAGTGGAGTTTTTTGATCCACTTATTTTCCTCATTAGATTCAAACTTTATACTGACTAAGCTTACAGTCAATCTAGTCTAGACAAATTTACTTTTACCCAAGCTGGTGAAAGTATGTGATCAGATGTGCCCTTCAGATTATAGTGTCAAAGAACTGAATTAGCAAGGCTGACCCCTAAATGGTGTGTAGCTGTGTGAGAATATGAGAAAGTATAAACAAATCAATGACAATAAAGCAATTACCAGTAAACCAACCATACAGTAAATAATTCCACCTGGATCATTTCCTTGCAGCAACCTAAACTGATGGCTGTAGTGCCTTTTTTAAAAATCTCAAGAAATTGCTTTCTTGACATGATAAGGGGATTTAATATTTCCAGTGATCCTAAAAGTAATGCCAGCTGGAGTGGGAGCTCCTGATGAACAAGTTGGAATGAATCCACTTATAGAGAATAGTTTGTTATGGCTGGATAAAAAGCTACATATAGGAAACTCAGTTGCAGTGGTGATGGGTGCACCATTGGAAGGACTGGAGAATCAAGTTAAGGACACATAGCCATGAAGAAAATCTATATCTGGGGTTTCTAACAGTTGACAGCAACTTGATGGCACATAATCAATCAATGATGAGAACTGTGGAACACAATAAGGAGATTTTGCAAAAAGAACAGGGAAGCGGATCAAGAAAATAAACTAATCTTATCAACTATGTTCAGTTTAGGTAATAACTGACTTCACTGGGATCACTTGAATATTGCTCAAACTTCTCTAGTCTTGAATAGTGTCTTCAGTGAAACCGATGTGATATTTTCACTGATGTAGAATTGAGAAGTAAAGTAGATTCTTAAAAGATATTTTCACTTCTTTTGTTCTTAAAACAATCATAGTTTTCTTTAATTTTACAATGGTATTTAAGCCTTTACTCTTTGATGAGAGGAATGGGAAATCTGACAAGCCAAGCAAAGGAATATCCTTATTTCCCCCCCTCAAACCCCCTTTCAGTACAATTCTACCCATGTTTACCCCACTTTGTTTAGCAAAGATTGTTCATGGACAGATGTTTCTCTTCCACATAACTAAGATAATTCACTACAATTTTCATCAGTAACAGTTCTGATTTTCCAGATACATTGATATACTCATCTACATTTTTAGTTATTATTTCAGTCTATGTTCCATTGAAATAAACAGGAACTATAATCTTATCACTTTTGTCAGTGGTGGGTTTCAATGGGTGTGGCTTGGTTGGCATGGCAGGGGAAGGACACTGTAAAATCTCCATTCCCACCCCATTCTAAGGGAAGGTTACTGCAAAATCCCCATTTCCTCCTGATCAGTTGGGACTTGGGAGGCAGCGAATAGTTGGGGGGTGGGGGGAGCAGTCAGAGGTAGTATTTACCAGTTCTCCAAACTACTCAAAATGTCTGCTACCGGTTCTCCAGAACTAATCAGAACCTGCTGAAACCCACCTCTGCTTTCTGTAGAACTGTAGTCTTAGAATCTCCACTGTAGAAAATACGACTTCTTCAAACAGAGTGGTCAATGCCTGGAATGCACTACCTGACTCTGTGGTTTCTTCTCCAAACTCCCCAAACTTTAACCTTAGACTGTCTACTGTTGACCTCACCCCATTCCTAAGAGATCTGTAAGGGGCATGCATAAGCACATCAACGTGCCTATCATCCCTGTCCTAATGTCCCCATGTATTCGTAACCATCTTATGTATTCATAACCATGTTTATACATTTTATGTATTTCTGTAATCTTATATATAAAATAAATTTTTAAAAAGTTTGTTTTTCATTTGTAAACTGTATAGCATTGGAATACTGAATCTATACTGTAAATGAGACCAGCCCCAGTGTTCTTTCAGTGAAGTCCTATATGAATTAGTTTCATTTAATTTCACAAATGTTCATTTTATTTTGTATAATTTCTTCAAAAAGAAAGCAAATGTTGTATAATCCACATGTTATCTGGACATGGAAAGAGTGACCATTATCCATATCAGACATGAATCTTGCATAAAAAATGTATTAATATATATTGAGAATGTTAACAGTGAGGATAAATGTTTAGCATACAGGAAAACTCAGTACACATAAGAACCAAACCCTGATTCTGAAGCAACATGTTAAATTTCTTCTTTAATTACATAAAGCAAATGCTTTTGTAAATGGCAACTAATCCAAAGGAAAATGTGAATTGTGTCTTTGGACCAAGCAATAATAGTTTTTCTTAGCGTTACTCCCTCCTTGTGATGGGGTCCACTGGTTTTGCATATTTGTCAGAGCAAACTCATCAGTGTAGGTTGCACTGATGGATTTTATTTTTCATTGTGAGTTCTTGCACAATAGTTGGGGCTGAGATGGTGTCTGGACCAGGTTAGCTAGTTGTTTCCATGCTAGAGGGAGGATTAGAACCTGTCCTAGTGGTTTCCCTACTTTTAGTCAGCACTTTAACCACTACACTACTTTGGTCTGGGTTGAACCAAAGTTATTGGTTCTAAATTAAGCTTTAGGTGAAGTGCGTTGGAGATGGCCTTGAAGTAAAAATTCAAATGCTGTTGCAGAAATATCAAGGAACAAGCGTTCCTTAACCCTTGGGAAAGGAAATACTGGTAGGTTGTGATTAATGCAAGTTAGAATAATGAGGAGATTGTCAACTTCGAAACAACTTTTTATTACTCTGAAGCGCAGGAATTACTTAGAGCTAGTTTCACCTTTCTAAGTGCCGATACGATGTACTCAATAAAATAGGATGAGATGTTGGAATGCCTGAATCTACAATACAATGTGTTTCTAGAACTATTGTGTTACTTTTTTACACATACATTTAAATTATAGCAATATTCTTTTTGGACTTTACTGTGGTCTGTTATTAATATGCATATAAAATTATGTTATTTTTTCATTCTCTATTTCAGTCAAGCTGGAACCACTTACCACAGGAGTGTCAAACTCAAGGCCCAGGGACTGGATCCAGCCACAGGTTGTTTAGATCTGGCCCACAGGGCTGCCCTTGAAACAGTGAAGAACTGCTCCACGGTGCCTCTGCCAGTGAAAATGGAGCTTGGGAGGGCCATGAGCTCCATTTTTGCTGGCGGAGATTTGCAGGAGGTCATCACAGCCAAAAACAGTGGCCCTTCCGAGCTTCGTTTTCACTGGCAGAGGGTTACATGAGGCCGTTGGGAGTCTGTTTTCACTGGCAGAGTGCTTGGGCTACCATAGGTGCCCCTGACACAAGTGATGTCAAGCTGGCCATGCCCACCCTGGCCACGCCCACTCTAGACCCACAAGATCAAACACAATTCTGATGCGGCCCTTAATGAAATCGACTTTGACATCCCTGGCATCATATCTTCCATGGAAATATCACTTTAAATTGTTTGAATTTAAAGAATGCATCCATTTTGTGAGATTCATTAACCACACTAATTGAGACCTACCTGTACTATTAGGAAGAGGCTTGGGCATCTTTCTGACTCTATGAGGCATAAGAGGAAAGGAAGGTAAAACATAAGCAGACATATACAATTAATATTACTATAACCTATCTCAATAAAGTAGACTTTCTGTGGAGTTTGATTTCTGGATCTTTTACAGCTGACATTTTTTTTCATATGCAAATACCATTTTGCAAAACTTTCTTCCAGAGTAATATTGTTTTTACTGAAACTTCTTTGACTTCTTAAGGAAATATATGGTTACCTACAATAACTTTTGCCTGTTCAAAATAAGAAAATTAATAGGACAGGTTTGATTCATAATCCTTTGGTCAGTGACTGTTATTTTTTGGGTGGGTTTTCTCAGTTGCCACTGTCTTCTATTGAACAGCATGATCCCTAGATATCTAAATAGCCCCATACCGCCTGATTTTTAGGAAATCCATAAAAATTTACCACAGGGGGTTGGAATAGTAGATAGAGTCTGTTCCCCTGTAGAGGGGACATTAAATTGATATCAGTGTACAATTTGCACTAAATCAAATATCTTCACATTATTTTCACCTGTGGAAATTGTATTTTGTAGGTGTGGAGCGGATTAGACTCCTTAGTGCTTATGTTTTTGTATGTTTCTATAGCAATAGCACTTAGACTTACTGTATATACCACTTCATTGTGCTTTACAGCCCTCTCTAAGTGGTTTACAGAGTCAGCATATTGCCCCCAACAATCTGGGTCCTCAGAAGGATGGAAGGTTGAGTCAACTTTGATCCAGTCAGGATCAAACTTCAGGCAGTGGGCAGAGTTACCCTGCAATACTGCATTCTAACCACTGGGCCACCATGGCTATAAATTGCTATTTCCCCTCCCAAATTGTGACTGTTTTACTGCAGTGTATTCTGTATCTTTCAACCCAGCGTAACTAAGATTGGGATGAACGCCTCTCAGAATTACTTTTGTTTGAAGTGTCTTATAAACCCAATTAAAGGGAAAAAAGACATGGTCTGTTACAATCCAGTCCAAATTTGGGACCTATTCCAGAGTTCCAAAAATTCAATTCTAGTCAGTCTGAAAGTAATTGAGTCTAACCTAATGCTGCATCCAGAGCAACATTTGGTAAAAACAACAACAATGTTTTTATTCTTCATACTTTGTATAGAAAAATAGCTGTAGCTGTTTGGTTTACAGCAAAATGAGATAGAATTTATAGAAAACTAGACCCTTCTGAGGAGACAAGATCAATATATATATATTACCTCGCCACCGGTTTTCTGCCTCCTGTGCTACGTGGGTGCGCCTTGCGCACACGCGCATGCACAGTAGAAACCTTCCCCAAAAAAGGCCAAAAACAAGATGCCGATGCATGTGCAGTGCCGGAAACTCGGCTTCTGCACATGCACAGATGAAAAAAAATCCCCTCAAAAAATTGTTTTAAAAAACATTTTAAAAAAAGATGGCAGTGCCCGCGGAGCAGAACCGGCTGAATGACGTCACTAGTGGCCTACTACCTACTCGGTAGAACTGGTCCGAACTGGTAGGAACCCACCTCTGAGCTACACTGATACTGAAATAATGACAATAACTTTGTTGTTTGGAGATTGACAATAATGCAGTTTTAATAAGAACCTCTGCAATGGAGAAAACTGTTGCCAAATTTTAGTCCAATATTCTGAATGTTGTATGTAAAAGGAAGCAGACATGATGCTCCTTTCTGAACCCGAGAGATGATTATTGGGCACTGAGATTGAAGCACAAGTAATAGTGATTGTTTATCATTAGGAATGGTGAGTTATCTAATGTCTATAATAAAATATGGTTGCACAGGCTGAGAAGTTGGACAACAATGTGGTAAAATGCCTTATGAAGATCTCTTTAGATTGTAAGATCTTCTCCTCCCCAAAGATGCCAATGATTGGGGCAACAAATAGATTTTCCCCCCACTAATTTCATGGCAGATTTCTTGCTCATTTGATTGGCAGCAGCAAATTTTTCCTTTGGGATTTGGCTGTGATCGTTCTGCCCTTGAAATAAATAAAAATAACATTACTGAATTACAGTATATTGTCTGGCCTACTTTTCCTTTTCTAAAGAAAGTTAATCTTTTTTCCAATTGTCTGTTTTCTTGAAATCTATTCAGCAACAAAGCTTTGTTTTTAATTGACAAAAAGTTCAGACTCATTTCTAAAAGTTTGACTTTTTGAAAAGTAAGTGTTGCAAAATATATAGGTTGCCTGTCATTCAGCCTCTTGGTTTACTATAAAAATAAAGCAGTCCGTGAGTGTCATTTTACTATGAAGTAGTAATAATACTCCAGCATGGCTATGATCTCCCCAGGAAATGACTGCAGTGCAGGATGAATGTGAAACGTGGGTGATGTGCTATGACTACAAATGGACCATTATCTATTGTGACAGATATGTGGCTCAAAAGATGTTGCCAAGCTCCAGGACTTTGATGTGGCTTTATTGCCATAACTGTGACATTGCTTGGATGTCACAGAAACTCTTGTCATTATTTAGCCATTTATTCACATCCACAGGCCAAGTTTCACAGGAAAGGTGGAAAATTAGGATTCTTTAATACTCTAGAAACTTGAAAATTGCTATTCAAATTAGGGAGACATTTGATTTTTTAAAAACGGATATTGTCCCCTTGATGTAGCTTAGTGAGGTTATTTTAAAGGAGAATTTGGATTCTCTTAACAATTAGAAATGTAGAAGCTGTTTTAAAAAAATAGAATAAGATTTATTTTAAAACTATTTCAGGAAGGTATTTAACTTTATTAACTTCTATGCTGCCTTTCCCCTAGGTGCTAAAGGTGGGCTTCTTGGGAGTCTTTATTTTATTCTCCCCAATAGGATTGGAAGAGAAACAAAGACTGACCCCAAAGGCATCAGAGAATTGGACTGTTGGATTGGATTGTCACCAGACAGTTGGATCCTTCATCGCCAGAGAGTTTCCATGGTTGGAGTGGACTTCAACCAAGTCTTCCTACTCCTTGTCCAACATCTTAACTACTACATTATGTGTTGGCTTTTGAATTGTGTTCTGCCCTAATATAAAACCAAACAGTAAAATAATTCAGGCACTAGGAAATACTGAGGCAACTTAATAGTATCTGGTATACTGTAACATAGATATATTGCCTTTAGAGTAAGCAGCACAGGAGTTTTTGCTGTTTTGCTAAACCCCGTAAATGTATCTGTGCTTGCTATACTACAGTAGAGCTCTTTGCACTTGGCAAGCGTATTGTAGTAAATGCATTTGAAACTTTAGTTTCTATATTGTTAAAAGTTTAATTTGCTGGAGTAGTTTTACTGTTTTATTAGTCGGTAATTATTTTTATGGATTTTCTTAGATTGTTTTGGATCTTACGGTAACCAAAAAGTCAAAATAAATGGAATGAATGAAAATGGTCACTGCTCAATTACTTTTCTGGCTGAGATAAGTGTTTGGTACGCAGAGTAAAGCACTATGCAATTCAAGGACATTTTTTTCTGAAGTAAACTGATGCTTCATTTCTATCTTGCATACACAGAATACATAGCAAAAGAAAGTCAATACAACAGCGATGATATTTCAGCACAGCAACATCTATTTACAGCTTGATCTTATGAGCTATTTATTCTGTCTGTGTATCTCTCTTATCTTTTGAGCAGATGGTCCCTAAGGTGGCTTTAAAACAGGATTGTACAAAATTACAATGATAAAATAAAAGTATGATCGCTTTGTTGTTTAAAGGAATTATGCTCTTAAAATGACTTCTAAAATAAAACTGGAGTAGAGTTTGCTTTATATATAGCTTTACCCTGGATCTCTGCTCTCTCTACCATAGCCAAACATACTTAGTTCAAATGGGCAACAAACATATAGGTAACATGTTTTGAATATTTTTTCCAACTACAAAGATTCAGCATTGTCGAATTTACAACAATCAAAATCTGTTTAAATATTGTTAAACAAAAGAGGTCCAGTGAAAATGTTTTGACTTTATTTTGAAAACACATCTGTAGAAGTCCAGTATGAGCATTGCCCATATTTGATCTGTAAAATATTTTGATTTGCAAACAACTCACTCATGAAGCTCTGATACCCCATCCAGAGAGTCCGAATATGGAATATCCCTTATATTCAAGAACCATTGTGTGCAGATGTAGTGATAATGAAAAAGTGATCCATCTTTGATGTTACACTTTGTATTGGCCTTGGTACTTTTCTGGACTAGTTTTTTTTTGGGGGGGTTGGGATTGGGAGGCACAGCATTATGGTGGTTCTATTTTTTCTCTGGGACTGGTTCCAGTAGATATTGGAGCGGAAGAGAGAGATTAAATCTCCCATTTGGATTAACTGTATGCATTTTACAACGAGTTGTAAAGTTCATCAGCGTTTGGAAGAATGTAATGGCACAGGCTACTTTTAGTGTTTCAGTTTATGCTCAAATAACACCACTGCTCTGCAAACTACACCTGATGCCAGTAGCTTCCAGGTTCAAGTCAAGGTTCTGGTTGTTATCTATAAAGACCTACATAGCATAAGGGAGATTATTTGCAGGAATAGCTGTGTTCCATTGTTTCAGTTTGCCTCACCAGTTCTGATGGAGAAGGCAAGCTCCAGATACCTTTGATCAGGCAATATTATCTTGCTGGACCCAGGCATTAAGCCTTCTCAGTTACAGTGCCTGGCCTGAGGACCAGCATGCTTTCGAAGATCCAGATGGCTCCAAGCCTGTTACACTTTTACTACGGTAGGTATTAAAGACTTGGCTGTTCTCTCAGGCATTTTGGCTAGGAAGTTAAGCAAGCTCTGCAGGATGACTAGTTTCATTGCAGTTTTTCTTTGTTGTAAATTTGGAAAAAATATTTTTGGTCTCAGACGTTAGTTATGTGGAAGGTTGGTATAATGTTATTTTTCCCGTTTTAACTTTTGGTACACCACCCAAAATCACTGCTGTGAGATGGACAGTCCAATCCAATCAAATCAAGTCAAGTCAAGTCAAGTCAAGTCAAGTCAAGTCAATCGTTCGAAAATATGTGCTAGCCCATCTATTCCACCAGTCATCAGTGATTGGCCAATGGAAACAGTAAACCTCTTTGAGGTTTATCTGGAAACAGTTTAGAACAATCCTGCCAGTTGTGTCAGAACTAGGACTATCAAATCTGAGCTGCAAAAATCAAATCAACCACTACATGGCAAGGAAATTGGATCTTTTGTATCTCTTTGTTGCCATCAAGCAGTCATTCTAGTTAGTAGGTACTAAGTCTTTATGTGCTTTTATTAGTTGTTTCCCCTCATCATTGTGCTGCTTTAACAAAACTCTAGATTTTCTATGGATGTGCATTGACTCTGTAACAGCCAGTTAAAAAAAGTATTGAAGGCTAAGCCAGGAGAACATGTACCTTTAGGCCCCAAGGAATTAGCTATCATACCTTGGTGATATTTAGGCCACAGTATCTCATGCTCTCAAATTAAGATATTTTCCTTAATAAAGAAAATACCACTTCCTCCTCCACCCGCCAGGTTACACAGCAGATAAATCTAATCTGAGAAACCATATAAATCATACAAACTACCCCATGTCTTGTCAAGCAATCATACAATCCTCACTTCATGATGTGGCCTCAGTCAGGTTTCAACAAATTCTCCAGTGTTGAGATTATTGTTATCTTTTTGCAAAGTTCTGTCATGAACTATGACATTGATATTTGATTGCTTTAAAAGACAACCAGAGATCATAATCCCTATATTCCTGATATATTTATATATCTCATATAATTCCCTTATATTCCTTGTATTGGCTTGGAAAAGCCAATCTAAACATTACAAAGAAAGTGACAAGCACTCCCTTAGATTCATTTCTTCTTCGTAGGACTGAAGGCTAAGCAGCAGCATAATTTATTTCTGTTTAGTCATTCTGGGTTTGAGAAAATGTCTATTTAATAAAATCTAAACAGCACTCTTGGAGAAGAGAATCCATTTCCATGCAAATTCTGTATCTGATTTGTATATTTTGCACTTTCTTCCTCACATGAAGCTCTATGGTGGCAAGGAAAAACAACTGCTTTTAATCTGATAACTTCAATATTAAATGCCATGGAGAGATTGATTTTTCCAGAGTGTTAAAATTAATTAAATCAACATAATTACAAAACCTTAATAGTGCTCCACTAATTTCAGATCAGTACAATTCTACTAAGGTGATATGAGAGACATCTAATCTGGCAGACGTTCTGGAGTCCTTAGTTCTTCTTTTGCAGCAACTGTTGTTCTGCTCAGAGCTGTATCTTCTTTATTCTTGGAGAACAGCTAGGGTAAGGAAGATGCTCGTGGGAACAGAGATGCAGGTCATTCTCAGCTCCAGCCACTGGAACTCATTCGTGCCAGAAATGTGTCAGAGCCAAAGAGTGACTTAGCTTTGCAAATGATTGAAACAACACTTCCCATTGTTCCATCATTCTATAAATGGCAGTCCCTGGAATTTCACTTGGCAGTTGCTATATTTCTTTGGCTCTTCTAACCTCCATTCAGAAAAGTTCTATAGCCAGTTTCAGTAGCTTGGAAAGAAAACTTGAAGGGAAAGGGGTAATTGTATTCCCTCTTTCTTTGGCTAAATTAAATTATGTGAAGTGCCCACTGGCCCTGTAATAATAAGCAAGATAAATAATGCCACATGGTGAAACTGTTAGTAGGTAATTTTTTTTGTAGACAAAGCTATTAATGAAATATGGTTTTAGAAAAGAAAGAATTTGAAACATTTAGTTAGGAATGATTGTTATTGGTATTAAAACAATAGAAGAATCTCTTTGGATTTCCTGCCTTACCTTTTTTCTATTTCCATTTCTCAGTAGCTGAAGACTCTTCAAGTGAATCAGTTTGAAATTAACAATATTTTTTGTTTTATGGATGGCATTTTGAAACTGTTTGAAATTTAATAGGGCTATGAAACCATCCAAATCTGAAGTGGATAAAAATTGGTCCATTCTTAAATCCAATGCATCATTTCCTGGGAACCAGAGGTGGGTTCCTACCGGTTCTATCCGGTTCTATAGAATAGGTAGTAAATCCACAGTGACCTCACGGAGTTGGGTTTGTCAGTGGCTTCATGGGTACCACCAGCTTGGATTTTGCTTCTGTGCATGCACAGAAGCTAGTTTTTGATTGCTGCGCATGCGCTCGCTCACACGCTTTGCACGCGCACTCGAGGCGCAACCCTGAACGAGCCGTCAGTAACAAGATTCAGAAGCCACTTCTGCTGGGAATGCATACTTGGCATCTGACAAGCCCAGGAAAAGATGCTGCTTCTTGAAGGCATTGCTGATAGGGACAATGTGCACATCCAAACATGCTTCCCATCATCTTTTCCCTTCAAATTTAGAGTGTTGCTCAGCCCTACAATATAGAGCTGTTGGGTTTTATGGATAATTGCATATTTCTTTTTTTTTTAAATTACGCCCCACATTTCTACCCACTAGTCTTTCAACTCTAAAAGCTTAGGATAGCACTTTCAACCTTCTCCACCACTGAACATTTGTATGCGGTGAAATCAGTGGACAAAAGGATGAACACAAAATGGTGTATGGTAGAAGTTGCATTGACGAACCAGCCAATATCTGATGGAGTTTTCCTTCAAGAATGTTTACAGTATAATTTTTAGGTACAGATTGCCAAACTTCATCTCAAGTCTCTCTCTCTCGCTCTCTCTCTCTCTTTCTCTCTTTCTCTCTCTCTCTCTCTCTCTCTCTCTCTCTCTCTCTCTCTCTCGCTCTCGCTCTGTGTGTTTATAGGTACTTCCCCCTTCCTCTCCTTGCATAGGACAGTTTTTAAAATCATTTTTATTTCATCAGAAAATGATGAACAATTGCAAGCTGCATTCAAAACCCTGTTGAATTTGGATGCCAGTTTATAATTGTTCAATAGGCCCCTAGTCCTCTCAGCCATCAGGCATTTTTTCATATAGCACTACTGTTCTTTTTCTACAACTTCCTCTAACAAGGGAAATATAGAGGTCGTGAATTTCAATAATGCCTAATAGACCAGGGTAGTTTTGAAACTCATATTCCATCAATTTCAGCCAGCATGGCCATTGGCAAAAAGTAGTAGGAGCTGATATCCAAAATAGTTAGAGGTCTTCAAAAGAAAATGGAAATTAGGGAGAATGGAATGGATTAATTATGAATGCTGAAAAAGATTTTTTCCAGGCTTGGTCTTTCCAATTTGTCTTAACAAACAAACAAAAAATCCCAGCAGAAGCTCAGAAAGATCCATGTGTTTCAGAACCTACATTATCATGAAATCAATTATAAAATGTGCTATATGATATATTCTTCAATTTATTTTTAAAGTTGCAGAAGTGGGGATCTAAATTATACTGAAGAACATCTGCATTTCATATTAATCTATGCTGCTTTCATAAGTCTTCTATTAATTTATCTAAAATGCTTTAGGAATCGGTTCAATGTTAGTTTAAACACTGTAACATATACCTAATTCTTTTCTACATTTGTTAAAATTAGATGTGTTTATTGTTCAGATTTCATTAAATATTGATTTTAAGTCCTACTTTGTACTACTCTCTTTGTGTTTCTAAGAATGCTTTCTCTCTTGCATATACTCTTATCCTATTTAAATTTAGCATCCTTTCACTTAGTTCAGCCCTCTTATCATCTTTTTAAGGTCAATTTTGTTCCAGTGAATCAGATATTTGTATTGTTTCTTACTCCATCACGTAGGATCAGACAACAGTTCTGGAATCAGAATATGTTTTTCTATTATCTTGCTGATTTTGATGGATTGTCATCCATTAGTTTGACTTTGCAGGGTTGAAAATATAGCATTAAAATGTTTTTTTCGTCCTATTTTTCTTTCTTCTTCTCTACCCCCCACCCTTTCTGCTGTTAACTAAAAAAAAATGCAGAAAAACAAGTTCGAAGGAAAGGTTATTTGAATAGTATTTGATGAAGAAAGTTGTTTTTGATATTGTTTTGCATCACATATCCAGCAGTTTATAATAGCAAATTATTTAATCAGGCAATGTATAGGTTTATATGACAATCAAGTAGATAAGAATTCTGAATGGAGAAATTATTCATACCCAGAATGACAAATATTATCTACAGATAGATAAGTTAGATCGGGCAGGTGTTTTTGTGCATGGATTTGTACTATTTTTAAGCAGAAGTGCTTAACATGTGATGACAATAATTTGGAGCTTTGTTGTTAACATTTTCACACTTTATGCAATTTTCCAGAAGGATGATTGCCAATAGCATGTTAAAAACATAACTAGAGCTAAACAGTACATTCATACATTAAATACATTCTGCACCAAGAAACAGGCAACAGTAAAATATTTTTAAAAAGCAATGGTCATTTGAGAACATACTTTTAAGAACCACAAACTTTGTGAGATCCTGCATTTTCAGTACTTGTCTGCTTTTGTTTAATATGTACATGAAGTTGCTGGGTGAGATCATCCATCACCATGGAGTGAGATGTCACCAGTATGCTGACAATAGTTGTAGATTTCAGCCAATGGTGAGTTAAGCTGTGCTGTGACTTTACTCTCACAGTGTTTAGAATAGAATAATAGAGTTGGAAGGAACCTTGGAGGTCGTCTAGTCCAACCCTCTGCTTAGGCGGGAAACCCTATACCATTTCAGACAAATGGTTGTCCAATTGCTTTTTTTAAATCTCCAGTGTTGGAGCATTCACAACTTCAGGAGGTCGCAGTTGCGGTCAGGAGGTCCTTTGCACTGTTTCAGGTTTTCTACCAGTTACACACTTTCCTGGACCAGCAGGCCTTGCTCACAGTCACCTCAATGTCCTTAGTCACCCGCCATTTTGACCACTGTAATGCACTGTCCTTGAAAAGTATTGGTAGTTCTTGACTTACGACTATAATTGAGCTCAAGATTTCTGTTGTTGAGATATTTGTTAAGTGAGTTTTGCCCCATTTTATGACCTTTCATAAAATGGGACAAAACAGTGCAGCTGTTAAGTTAATAAAATGGTTGTTAAGTGAAACTGGCTTCCCCATTGGCTTTGCTTGTCAGAGGGTTGCAAAAGAGGATCACATGACCCCAGGACACTACAACCGTCATAAATATGAGAATCTGAATTTTAATCACGAGACCATGGGGATGCTGCAATTGTCATAAGTGTAAAAAGTACAGTCATAAGTGACTTTTTAAAGTGCTATTGTAACTTTGAACTGACACTAAATGAACTGTTGTAAGTTGAGGACTACCTGTATATGGAAGATTTAGCTGGTTTAAAATGTAGCATCCTGTATGGCTTTGTGCAAATCTAGGAGTTGCACTGGTTGCTGATTTCTAATCCAAGGTGCTGTTTCTTACCGTTAAAGCTCTTTCATGGCTTGGGGCCAGATTATTTGAAGGATTGTCTTTCCTAATTATGTCTCTTGGATTCACCAGTTAGGGGAGGCAGGAGATGATAGGTTCCCCTCCATCAAGGAGGTTCACTATTTGTGCCTCCTTGACCAAGAAGAAATGCCTTTTCTGTGGTGACTCCCTTGTTGTGAAATCAGGGGTGAATTCCAGCAGGTTCTGGAGAACCGGTAGCAGAAATTTTGAGTAGTTTTGAGTAGTTTTGAGTAGTAGTGGCCCCAGAGTGGGATGGGAAGGAGATTTTTGCAGTATCCTTCCCGTGCCACACCCACCAAGTGACACCCACAGAACCAGTAGTAATTTTTTTTGGATTTCACCACTGTGTGAAATCCTACTGAAATAAGACTGTCTTGACACTTTTCTGAAAGGCACTTGAAGGCATAGTTTTTGTCATCAGGTCTGGGGATCCGAAGCGGATATGAAAACCATCATATGAATGTTGTTGC
>JANHFT010003762.1:145790-162863 GCA_032467955.1 Pseudoxenodon macrops
TTTTCTGTCTCTTTCTCCTTCCTTCATACGTTTTCCTGTCTCTCTCTCTCTCTCTTCCTCTCTCTTCCTATCAGTCTTTATTCTGTCCTTCTCTTCCACCTATCTCTCTCATTTTCTGCCTCTCTCTCTCTCTACCTTTGTTTATTTCAGTCTGTCTGTCTGTATATCTATCTATCTCATTTTTCTCTGTCTCTTTCTCACTTTACCTGTCTCTCTCTTTTCTGTCTCTTTCCTTCTCTCTCTCTCTCTCTCTCACACACACACACACACACACACACACACACAGGCACCCAAAAACACTGCTGACCTAGATTTTTCTTCTTCTTCCCAACCTGCACAGACAAGCTGAAAATGCACAAACCATCCAAGATTCAAGGCGAGAAACAGATCTGCGAATTCGTCACATTTGAGCAAACCTGTTAATTCCCAACAGCACCCAAACACATGAAAGCAGGCTCATCAAAGGAAGTCATTTGCATAATTTAGGAAGGTGGCGGCTTAGAAACCAGGAGACTCTGAGTTCTAGTCTCACTTTAGGCAAGAAAGATGGCTGGGTGACTTTGGGCCAATCACCAAGCGACAGTGAGTTCTAGTTCCACCTTAGACACGAAAGCCCATTGGATGTCTATGGACCAATCATCAGGAGACTGGGAGTTCTAGTCCTGCCTTAGGTATGTCACCGGCTGGGTGAGTTTGGCCCAATCACCAGGACCCAGGGAGTTCTAGTTCCACCTTAGGCAGGAAAGCCCTATGGGTGACTTTGGGCCAATCACCAGGAGGCGGGGAATTCTAGTCCCAGCTTAGGTATGAAATCCGACCAGGTGACTTTCAAGTTCCTGCTTGTGACAATATTGTTCCAGCTCAAACTACAATCGACAGTATTTAGCTTAAAAAACCCTCAATTCTGAAAAATCCATTTTTAAATCTTTTCGCCCCCCTCACAGAGAGGCTTCTGGAGCCAGACGCTTCGACATGTTGTTGACAAAAAAAAAACTGTTGTTGTCGCTCCAAGTTAATATTTCATCTAAACCTGTCAGAAGCATTTATTTCTCACTCCCAGGGGTGGGGAAAAAAATCTCTTTTATTTCATGTTCATAAACTTGATTGTGAAGGATTTCTTACATAAAAAGGACACCGGGGTAGGTGAAGGACAGTACCATCCAGTACCACAGAAGGAAAGCAAGCTCTTGCCCTTAATTGTACAGATTTTTCTACAGGTCCTCGGCTTATGTGCCCAACATTTCCATCACTAAGTGAGACAGTGGTGAAGCAGGTTTCTGCCCCATGGGACGACCTTTCCTACCACAGTAGCTAAACGGACCCCTGCGGCTGTGAAATGAGGTGTTAGATCGTTAAGTGAACCAGTCATTAAGTGAAGCGGTTGTTAAATGAATCAGTCATTAAGTGAATCGGTCGTTAAATGAACTGATTCACTTAATGAATCCGTCATCAAGTGAATCGGTCATTAGGTGAATTGCTGGTTAAGCAAATCGGTTGTTAAGTGAATTGATCATTAAGTGAATTGGTCATCAGGTGAATCTGTCATTAAGGGAATCTTTGCAATTATTCAGTTAGTAACACGGTTGTTAAGTGAATCTGGCTTCCCCACTGACGGCGCTGGTCAGAAGGTCACAAAAGTGGATCACGAGACACCCTGACCATCATAAATAGGAACCACTTGTCAAGCGTCTGAATTTTGATCACCTAATCAATGGGATGCTGAAATGGTCGTAAGTGTGAAACATGGCCGCAACTCACTTGTTCAGTGCCATAGTAATTTCAAACAGTCACTAAATCCAGACAACCATATACCAATCTAATTCTGCAACCTTTTTCCTGCCATAGTTGTTAAGTGAATCAATGCAGTCGTTAAGTTAGTCGCCCCTTTCTTAAGTGAATCTGGATTCCTGCTTGTCAGAAGGTTTTCAAAAGGGGATAATTGAGGCTGGTTCCACGGTCGTTAAGTGTGAAACATTGCATCAAATAAAGGGTTCTATTACCCATGTTCCTCTTCTGCTGGGCTGTAGAGAAGGCTTATGGTGGGATCCGTAGTTGTACAGAGAGTCCTCGACTTACAACAGTCCATTTAGTGACCATTCAAAGTGACGGAGACACTGAAAAAAGTGACTTTCAGCCATGTTTCACACTTACGACCATTGCAGCCGGCCTGTGGTGCTATGATCAAAATTCAGGTGTTCGGCAACTGATTCCTAGTTATGACAGACACAGCATCCTACCGTCATGTGAACTCCTTTTGTGACCTCCTGACAAGGAAGAATCCCGATTCATTTAATGACGGTGTGACTAACTTAACTACCGCAGTGATTCATTCCCTCAACAACCGTGGCCTGAAACATTGTGAAATGAGGCCAAACTCACTTAATGACTGTCAGATGTTTCGGCCTCCGTTGCGGTTGTAAGTCGAGGATATTTAAAAATGAAACCACAATACGGGTAGTTCTCGACTTGCCACCACAATGGAGGCCAAGGTTTCTGTTGTTAAGTGAATTTACCCTCATTTTACGACCTTCCTTACCTCAGTCGTTAAGTGAATCCTTGCCATTGCTCAGTCAGTCACCTGGCTGTTAAGTGAATCCGACTTCCCTGTGGACTTTGCTCATCAGGAGGTCCCTAAAGGGGATCATGCGACCGTCATAAATACAAACTGGACAATACAATGGTCGTAATTGTGAATCACGGCCCTAAGTCACTTTTTTTTTTGAGGTCACTTTGAATGTTCACTAAACGGACCGTCGTAAGATGAGGCCTGCCTGCATAACTACGGATCCCACCAAAAGTCTTTTCTACAACCTAGAAGATCGGTGCATTATGGGTAATAGAGTCCTTTATTCGACCCAACTTACAATTCGCAGGAAAAATCAAATCCTGAGGAGAATAATTGTATTTTCTTTCTGATGTAGTCAGATCAATAGTCTCGACTCTCCTTTGACTGACAGTTGATCGATCCGTCCGTCAAGCGGGGTTGACTTTCATTGACGGACACCCAAGGGTTTTCTGGCTTTTGATCCCGATCGATATCCCGGCCCTCAATTAAACCGTGGTGTCTCTGGATTGCACAGGCCCAAAATAAACCAACAATCTCAGTTTATCAGCAAAGACCACCCACATTGGGCTATAACTTCTTAGGATAACGAGTAATCCTCGATTTATGGCTGCAATTTCCCCTGCTAAGCAAGTTAGAGGAGGTTTCCTTGACTCGTTTTGCCATGGTTGCTAAGTGAGTTATGGCGGTCATTAAGAGAATTGCACAGACGTTAAGTGAATTGGGTTCCCCCACCCCACCATTCACTTGGCTTGCTGGAAGCCAGCTGGGATGGTCAGCAAAGGGGAATCACCCTTGTAAATACTTAACTTTTGACACAGGTGATTGTGGAAAAGGCTGCGACGGTTGTAAGTGCGAGGACTCATCGCTTTTTTCAGTGCTGTTGTTAACTGCGATCTTACCATAACTGTGGTAAGATGGGTGGCCAATAAATTTAATAAAGTAATAAAACAAAACAAAAGAAACTTTGGACGGATCCACTTTGGCTAACAGGAAGTCCTCGACTTACGACGACAACCGCCACCCAAATTTCCACTGCTACGGTAAGGAAGACAGTTGTGGAGTGAGTCATACACAGCTAAACGATCATTTCCCCCCTAGTTGTAAAGGAAATCACTGAGGTCGTTAAGTGAATCATGTGGTCATGAATCGAATCCAGCTCCCCTCTGATGGATTGTTTCTCAAGGACGATGACATGACCCCAGAATGCTGAGACTGTTGTCGGGTTGCTGGGCCCCCTAATTTTTATTACACAACCGTGGGGGGGCGGGAAATACTGGGATGGTCGTAAGTGTGAGGACTGGTCATAAGTGTGAGGACTGGGTGACTATTGGCCAATCATCTGAAGATGGAGAATTCTAGTTCCGCCTTAAGCAGTCCTCCCCTCTTAAAGCATGCTGCCCCAGAATGCTGGAATTGAAATCCAGGCTGAGTTTGCAAAAGTCCCTGGTATAAGAATGTTTCCTCTCACCCTACTTTACAGCACGTTTTGCTAATATATATATATATAATATATAATATAATATATTAAAAAAACTGAATGGAATAGTACAGTAAGAAAATTCATATGACACAGATTGGATTAATCTGCACATTCTTAGAGGTACCCTAGGGAATAAGAATAGAGTAAGTGGTGGTCTGGAATTCAAATCTTTGGGGTAATTTGAACATTAAATCAATTGGTTGTTAATTAATTGCAATGAGTAAAAGGTATGCCAAAGGAAACAGAAGGCTCAACAAGCCACTGAGGAGACTAAAGGGATGTTAATGATGCACAAATTGTTAACATATCTGTCATTCTTGGCAACTATTTGAAGTAGCACTGGAGAAAGTTTGCTTGTAATATTTTTTCCAGTGTCAATACATAAGCAATATTATTAATAGCAATAGCGCTTAGACTTATATACTGCTTCATAATGCTTTACAGCCCTCTATAAGCAGTTTACAGAATCAGCACATTGCCCCCAACAATCTGGGTCCTCATTTTACCAATCTCGGAATGATGGAAGGCTGAGTAAACCTTGAGCCAGTGAGATTTGAACTGTCGGACTGCTGGCAGCTGGCAGTCAGCAGGAGTAGCCTGAGTACTGCAATCTAACCACTGTGCCACCATTAATAGTATTGCCTGACATTATTGACAGATGTATAAATGGGAGTCAAGCAGAGGTGACCCTAGATGGTCAAGGGCATGAAGTCAAAGTAATTGACATGACCATATTTCCTTTGTGTCCTTTCTGAAACCTATAACTTCTAAAAAAGAAGAAGACATAGTTAAATGTAAGTGACTCCAGACTCTGGTCTATATATATATACTGGATTTCATCCAAACTTAGTCATGCTTAGAAAACATCTGTTCAAATTAACAAGACTAGTCAATCATACCTAAGTATCCTGGTGAAGGCATGAATTGCCAAACTAGCTAATAATCAGGTCGGGAACTCAAAGCATCATAAGTCAAAGCAAAATCACTGGGTGAGGTGATTCACAATTTGTGCACAGGGTTCAAGCAGGCAAGTAATTATCAGGCAAAGATAGTTTCAGAAAAGATAATTAGGGCAGGACTTTTTCTTGATTCCCTCTGTGATAAAGAAATCATGCTTTCTCTCCCATGTACATTTTTCCCCAAACAAAGACCAGATAAATCAACCTTCTCTGACCTGGAGCCTTTGAAATAATTTGGATCACGACTCTCATCAACCTCAGTCAACATAGTCCTCAGAAAAGAAAAGAAAAAACAGATCAGAGAAGGTTACTCTAAATTGTGCAGACAAATAATAGCTAAAGAACAATACAAATAATTCTTTCTGTGTGTGTGGGGGGAGGGGAACCCACACACATTACAACAGAAAATTTTGTAATGTCCTGGGAAGCAAGTATTTTTTTTATAGTATAATTGCTTTTTCTAAGTAAAAAAAAATGACTTGTATGTTTTATTAACTATCTCACATCAGGCACAATCATATCACGAGGGCACAATGGTAGAGTATTTCTTCCCAATGCTAATTTCTGTTGATGACTGCTTACTAATTAGGTTGTGGCATCAAGCAGAGCTCCAGCTTTGATGTATGTATTGGCATGAACTTCCATCTAAGGTGTTATGCCCTCTTATGCTGACTGCCACTAAGCAGTAAATTTCCTTGGTATCACTGCTGGGCCACCCCTATCCCTACTGGGTGGCTAAAAGGAAAGGGAAGAGCAGTGCTAAGTGGAGCTCCTGGGTTTTGCTGACCAGTTTCTTGCAGATTCAATGCTCCCTTTGCTGGTGTCAACACACACTTAGGACACATCAGTTGCTAAGGCCCCAGCAAACTTGAGAGTGATGTTTGACAGTGCCTTTGTGTGACAAAGGGAACTCAAAAAAATATTACCAGGACCCAACTTTTACTTGCATATCTAATAAAGTTATCTCAAATTTCAAGGAAGGGACTCCCAAATGATATGATAAAGTGTTTGAAACCAACTTTGCCCACCGTTTAGCTCAAGATACTGTTTACCTAAATTTTATTCTGCATTTGCATTTATCCTACCCAACATAAATTATTTGTAGCAAAGTCTAAATAGTCCATTCTCCCTACTAGATTCCATGCTATTGAAAGTTTTTACGTAGCATTTTTTTATTGAAGGGATGCTTGCTGCTCTCTAAGCTTGGTTGTTTTCCTGCAGACGGTTCATTACCCAAACTAGGTAATATCATCAGTGTTAGTACTGATGATGTTACCTAGTTTGGGTAATGGAAGATTTGCAAGAAAACAACCAAACTCAGAGAGCAACAAACAAAAGTGGTTTTGGCTTCAAATGGTGTGCATGCTTCGTCATAGGCACAGTATGCCTAGAAGGGTGTTGGTGGTGGATATTACAAAGTTTAGAACTTTAAAAAGGTGGAAGTTTATTGCTTGATGATGAGAATTGATCAATCTGTCTCTTCAAGACTGGGCATCAGGGAGAGAATTTGGAGGAATGAAATTATGGAAACTTCTCTATGGGCATCAGTGGGAGGTATTCTTTTTTCCTTCCAGTGGATCACCTTTTAAATAGGAGAGGTATTAAAACAATTATTTGGTTGATGAACAGCAGCACAAAATGTCAACATTTAAGTAAAAGGTCACTAGTTATGCATCAGTCTGCATTGCCATTGATGACAAGAGGCTGAAAATGGAATAATAACAGGGAGAGATTATCTTTCTCTCTCTTTTTTTGCAGAAGGTGTGAGTGGGAGAGATTAAAGATCAGGAAGATTTTGGCGGTGACCTGCAAAGCTGTTTTTTAAAAAAAACAACAGGGTTTACCTTTAGAAATAGATTCCAGTTCCAAGACTATTAACATTTCCCCCAATCTTAGGACACATTTTTGTCAGTTTGGTTGTTCAGCAGCTCATTTCTTGGAAGATCGCAAAAGTGGCTCACATGATGAGATAATGGTCTGGAGCCACGATTGCCAAAGACTGTTTATCACATGCCATTCAATGTGACCTTCAAAGTTATTGGCTTCTATTTTAACAAAGGAACATTGATTGATCAGGGCTAATTAGAAGGGAAAACATTGCTTTAGTATCATCCTATTTGTTCTAACAGGGCTTGCTTTTTCGTGAGAGGCAGCGTGACCCTCTGTGTAGGTTGCAGGAGGACAACGCAAGGGTTTTTGCTGATCTAGGTGGATTGTGACTAGAACTCATTCAATTAAAAGTGCTTGTCTTAACCTTCAAAACATGACTTGGAGACAGCACATGAATTAAAGACAAACTCCTCCATGTCCATTATTAGTTGGCCAAATGAGTCCAAAATGTAACTAAAAAGAAAAGGAATGTTTCCTGCCCTTCCCAGAAGGTTCACCCCATGCCTACAACATTATGTTTTCAGTGCTTTGTGAGGAGTACTCCCCACTCCTAGAGTCTAGTGGTCTTTATATTAGTTTTATACTATGTTGTCTCTTTGGCTGATTTATATTTAACTAAATTCTTTTGCTGTGCTTTTAATTGTGTGCAGAAGTTTGGCTCTGGGGCGATTCAAATATGAATCTAAAGAAAACACTGAGGAGATGCACCATTTGTTTTTCAAGCTCTGGAGATGTCTTGAGAGCCTAGATTTTCATTCCAATGTTGGAATGGCAGGTTTCATTATCATAGGATGCAGGGGTATAGTGAAATGCTCTTACAACTTTCTTCCAATGTCTTTCAGATCTGGGCTCATCCCCAATGTTTTCCCCACAGTCTCTCAGTCCATGAACCATCACTAAGTCTTCTTTAAGAGTGAGAGTCTGTGGGGAAAAAAGTTGGGGATGAACTCAGATCTGAAAGACATTGGAAGGAAAGTTTTCAAAGAAACTTTACCTTAATTCATTCAGAACTCTGGTTGAGAATGTTTCTACAGATTTCAAAACCTTGTGTTCAATCCCAGATTAGCACTAAAGGAACTTTACTGAAATCCATACCATCCTTGGTTGGCAAGGTATGTGGAGTTTCACATAGGCATTCACCTCAACACATAAAAGCTTGAAAGTGGGCAAATGACATAGAAAAGATAAAGGATATAGATATGCCTTCCCCTAACTTTCTACAGGTTCTATGCAATCCACCAGGAAGAGAACATGTACTTATATTCACTGAAATGACACTACAGTCTCTTATACAATCTATAATCCTCATAAGGGTCCAACCTGAATAGACATATATTAATGTTCAAGGAAATCCAAGTTAAACTTGAACTGAATGTATAATTTTTGAAAAAAGTAGGAAGCAAGAATGCAGTTACAACTCAGTCTTGGCCCACTTTTAAGCCCTCACATGTTCAAGCGAACACTAGAAAATGGTTAACATCTTGTGTTTGTGGGGGGAGGTCATCAAATATGCTTGAATTGAATTCTTAACAATTGGACATCTTACCAATGGAAATTATATTCCAAAACATTCAGAAAGCTTCAGGCTGTCCCTCTGGGCCCTCAGGGTCAATAAGATTTTCAATTAGGTTTTTGTTGTTTTCAAAATTTATTGCAAAAGTTCATACAGGAAATCAGGCGTAATTGCAATTCTTCCTTGGATGACCTTGTTAGGTAAAGACATGTTTGTGCTACATCTTCTGTGATGTGTATATAAAATCCTTTTTCCTCTTCTTTCAAATTTAACAGCCAGAAACAGCTGTGGAACCGGCTCCTGCATATGGTTCCTTAGCTAAGAACCTGTATCTACCATATAGAGGGAAAGTAGGACTGAGAAGCTAAGGCTGCCTTCTGACTTTCGATGCGTGTTGAATTCCTTACTATGATCCTACCACAATAGAACTTGGAGCATAAGTGAGGGCCCTATTTAGGTGAGGAATCCTCAGGTAACAACTCTTGTTTTTGATAATACAGGATAGAATCCAAATCACCTCCACACAAAATAGGGGAAATAAAATTATAGTAAGAAGAGGAATTTGAGTTTCTACTGATTTTCTCTAACTTTTCCTGTCTCGTTTAAAAAGCAAAGTAGCCTCTGAGTTTCTCTTTAACACTGAAGAATGTTACATCGGTAGGGAATCTGTTGATTGCTGACAAACTAAAAGCTTTGTATCCACCCTAAGAATTATCAGAGAATCACATTGCAGTTTTGGGACATGTAGCCTGGTAGAGAGTGACATGAAAGAAAGACATTTTTCTTTTCACAACAAGCTCTGCTAAATCCACCTCTTTGGGTAATTCAATTAGCAAGGAAGAAGAACTTTGAAATTAGGCCTCGCATATCATGTTTTCAATTTATAGCTGCAGAAGCAGCTTCCCTTTAATATAACCAATTTCAGACTAAATTACCAATGGAATATGTCCAAATTCAGCCTAATTCATAGCCTGATGTCCCACTGCATTTCAATTCTGGCTTTCCTATTTTTGAGGGGGAGCAAACCAGAGAGCCTTCTGTCTTGCAACATTTCTAAAGGCTCTTGTTATAATAATTCACAGGATTTAAAGAAATAGTATAATTTAACGATGCAGCAAATTCTTCTTACCTGCAGTTCAGTCAAAATCTTGCACAAAAAGTTTCTACTTTTATATTTCTTTGTATTTCTCACAATTGTACTCATCTTTCTGTGTCTTTGGGTGCATTTGCACATAAATGTTAGGAGAGAGGGATAAGTTAATATTTACTTTTTATATTAAACTCTACACAAGGATTGGCTGAGATCTTAACATTTTCCAGCAAAGTGGGATCTGCTTACCTCTTTATTAATTAAGGAGTTTATTGAGGTGGGTAACCTCCCTTGATCTTTTGAGGCAGCTTGCTTTAAACAAAACAAAAAACATTCTCAGCAGTGGATCACCTAGTCCAAATGCTGTTCATAAAACATTTAAGAAAGATCACTCGATAGGAAAACGTTTTTTGAAGGAGGTGAAAAGAAAAAAAAAGAATTGCAAGCAGATTCAGGGTTGTTTTCCCCCCTGCCCGTAATGACTCTTGGTATCCCACTGAGCGAAGTCTCTCCCCAGCTTCTCTTCTGCATTCTTCATCATTCCCTGTGGGAAAACGAGTTGGATTTGCCTGCCATATTCACAGCAATCGAGGTGATCCAGGTTGAAAGAAAATCAATAAGATGTGTCCGTTTATGCCTTACAAAGGAAGAAAGGTCTAAAGAACAGGCATGGGACGTGATTCAAGCACTGGAGACTTAATAAGAGTTCCACTTGTGTTTGAAGGGGATGGTAATTTATATTTTACTTTGAACTCCCTTTTTATGCTTCATAACTATCAGGATTTGGGCTGACATGAGAAGCAAGGAAAAGGAGGTTTGATGCTGTCCTAAAAGAACTAACTTATTTGGGAAGTGCAGATACAGAACCCTCCAGGAAAAATAAAGGGAGAAACGATTAAAAAAATAATCGAAAGCTTTCACATGTTCACGCTGGTGCTCCCCTCTTGAGCAAAGTAGTTCAGAATTCTTTGTAATTGGGATGTCGATTGGAGAGTGAAAGCATATTTGTGAGATGTTTCTTGTCCAGGAAGGAAGGAAGGAAGGAAGGAAGGAAGGAAGGAAGGAAGGGAAGGGAAGGGAAGGGAAGGGAAGGGAAGGAAGGAACTTTCTGCTGCTATTTTTAATTTTTATCCATTAGGGAGGACCTTTCCTAAGTTTCTTTCTCTGACGGTTAAGCCACTGGAGGCTCCTGTCTCTCGTGTTTGATTGTTTCCCAGGCAGCTTCTCTTCCCCTCTTCTCCCAAGGTCATTCGCACCTTCTATTCCAACCACTAATGGAACTGACATTGTAAATTGGCACAGTCATGTGACACTGAGCTTAACGACTGTGCCACTTAGCAATATAGTTGCTGGTCTTGGTTGCATTCGATAAGTGAGGGTTACCTGTATTCAGAACAGCAAGATGTAAATTTCAATAATGCCCTTTTTTGTAACCAATGAGATTTTTTTAATGGTTTTGCTGCCCTCTCCAAATAATACATAACTATATTTACATAAAAAGAAGATACAGATAGAGAAAATAATTCAAAAAGATAAAAATATAGATAGATGTCAGATGCCAGTATATTTTTGAAAGTGATTATACCTTCCATAAAAGAATAAGGAAATGATATTTTTAACAATGGTAGCAGTCAATGACATTTTTTTGTGGTTAACACCATTGTTATTCCAAGTCTTTGATGGATGCTGTCTGACATCTAGCAGTTGCTCTACCATTATTGCCTGCAGCAGAAGAAATAAAATAAAGTGAAACACATCAACAAGTTCTTTTTTTTAAAGGAGACTGAGACTGCCACTGACTTCTCGCGAAAAAACAAAAACAAAAATTAAATTAAAAATCAATGAAATTGGTAGGTTTTCAGATAAATCAAAATTGTTTCTCCTGATTTGGAACTGATTCTAAGGTGGATGAATATACATAGAAACTTTGGACTCAGCATTAGTTACTTACAGAAACGTGGGAAAAATCCATGTAAAAGAAATTTATAAAATATTTATTTTAAACTGAAAATGTATGAAATAACCAGCCTGAATCCACTACAGGATAGAGGGACAAATTAACAAAAGTTAGCATAATCTGAGATTGTGGAAAACGAAATGTTTTAATGATATGATTATATTTGACTTAGTTGTTGAAAAGTAAGTGTTCCTTATAAAATGGCTAAGGCATACAAAAAACCATTGTTAAAATATATGTTTAAAATCTGTGTGCCCTGTATCTTAAAATTTGACAGTAACTAATGAAAAATGAGAACACACAAAATTCATATGGAACATGTGAATATGTAAGATGAATTAAGTATGCTTAAAACTCTTAAGTTGCCCTGATTTCAGTTTCAATCATCAGTTTATCCCTCCCGCTAAAAATTCTGAAATGGATCAAAAACCCATTGTTTGAAGATAAAATATCTACAATCAGGAGATCAATGAGAGAGGGATGAGATCAGAATACCCAAATAGCCTAAAAGAGTGCAGCACTCTGGCCTAAAAACTAAATTAAGAAAATTGTTTGCAGTGTATGCTTGCAAATATATAAAGGAGAGAAAGCCTATACTTTGAGCACTGTATGAAATTGCCTAAATCATCTTACATAGATTTTGGGGGGGGAAATACAAAAAGTGCCTGCAAAAAGAAGAAGAAAAAAGAAAGTAGTAGTATATCTGAAGCAGACATGTAAGTAAGCTTTTGCAATTCATTAGATGTATGTTTTTTGCCTTAATAGATCTGAGGACTGTTTTGGTACCCTATTTGCATAACAGAGGCATCTTAGAATGTGACAAAGAGAAAGGCTGTAAGAGTCCCCAAAACCATTGAGTCATGGAGAACATACAAATACTGGAGCACTGTACAGATTGGATAGGACTTCTCTGTTTATTAGGCTTATATAGGCAACTTGGAAATGAAGTGCTAAGGATGCACTTCAACAGTATACCATGCACATCCAATGCATCCCTTTCCATGATGTAAAAGGGCTATTTATAGGAAATGAAATGGGCTCCCAATGATATAGTATTTTCCTTGTTTTGTTTGCAAGCCCCATCTCTTTTAGATAGAATTAATACAACCGAAATTTTAAGAAATTATAATTAATTGAAACAGGGAAACTGCTTGATATAGTCTCTCCAAAAGGATCTATAAATAGACATTCCCCAGAAAGACCTATGTACCTGATGGTTCCATTTTCTGATCTGGAATGGAATCTTTTCATAGCCTTTGCAATGCATTGTTCATTCATCCCAGTCACTCATTCCATCCTATTAGCAACCCACCCAGCCTATTTCAGCTCACCTGTAATCTATTCCTACAGGATGCCTCTTAGTCTCAAGAGCTCTCTGTGCCAACTGGATGCCTGACACTGATTTCTGTATGTGGAAGTCATGGGACTTCTTTGCTTATTATATTGCTTATTATATGAATTTGCTTATTCCAAATACTAATGATACATCATTTTGTAATAATTTTCTTTAAGACTACAACATAAGACCCAATCCTTTCAACATGTATTTTTCTTTTTTTTAATTTAATTTTTCCATTTTTCCAATTTACATAACAACAAACATTGTTCTTTTTTTAACAGTACTATGTCATGTCTCTTACAGTTATTTACATTTATTTCTATACATTTTTGTTTCTCTGTTCTAACCAATTATGCCACTTATCTCACACCTCCTAAAATTCTGATTCTTCTTTGCCTTTCATTGACCCATTTGTATATTGTAACCAAAAGTATTATCCCCTCTTATTGGTATCATATTATGATTATTATTATTCTATTGCTTTGCATGTACATTGAGAGCTTCTGCAGCGGTGACAAATTCCTTGTGTGTCTAATCACATTTGGCCCAATAAAGCATTGTATTGTATTGTATTGTATTGTATTGTATTGTATTGTATTGTATTGTATTGTATTGTATTGTATTGTATTGTATTCTATTCTATTCTATTCTATTCTATTCTATTCTAAAATTATTAGCCCATTTTATCATGCATTCTTTCACTTGTTCTTCCTCCCTCTCATATTTCAATGACATGATCAGCATTTGTATATAATTCTATTTCAAGTTCAGTTTGTATTGTATAAAACCATAAAATATTTAATCACTTTAAACCTTTCTGATAATTGTAAACAGGAAAACAATCAACAAATATAATCTTCTATTATCAAATTTTCTCTTGATTTTATTTTACAGTCCTTTTGAGAAAAATCGAATATATCATGATAGGGTAACTACAACACACACACACACACACACAGGTGAAGAAACTGAATTTAGTTTTCTTCCACATAGCTGTGAACATAATTATTTTATATACTGTATATATTTAAACATTCTCATTGGAATGCTAATTTTTATTTTTATTATCTGCCATGAATTGCTTTGAAGTTTTTCCCAGACAAAAATAAATAGCCCCGTATAACAGAGAGGATTATAGTAGTCTTGCTTAGAATCATCTGACTAAGAATGACATTTAATTTAGTAATATAGAAGGTTTTATTGAGGCAGCAAAGTCTTTGAAAAGGCTTGATTCGCTTTCCTGTTTTGCAAATTTGCCTATAAATGGTTTAACTGTTTTTCTTTAATTCAGCTGAAAAGGAAAGAGCGCTTCAATATTCTTTTCAACCATACTAAGGAGAGACACATTCTCTCTCAGACATACAGAATTTAATTCAGTAAAACGATAGCTAAGCTATATTGTCCTTATTGTATGTGTGTAGGAAATATTTTCTTTTTGCCATCAGTGCATACCCAAACAGATCTGTGACTCAGCTTTGAAGGTTTTGCTTGAATAAATCAATTTTGGCAGCCTTGTAATTCATAAAACAATACCTCTGGCTTTACTCAAAGGTAGTGGGATTGTTCAGCTTCTGTGATTCCATTCAGTTTTGGAGTGTTAATGGGGCTACTTATAAAGAAAGAAAGATAATGAGTTATCACAAAACAGCAAGAACTCTTGAAGGGACATTCTCCCATTTATCACCCCTTCAAGCAGAGTTTCAAAAGAAAGATGCAAGAAATATAGTATGGACAATAGAGAATTTGGCAGTGACTACAGTCCAACATTCACAAACTGGACAGGTGAGGATACTTTTTATTTATACAATCAACCAAGTTCCTTAACTTCTAAATATTAAAAAGCAAGGAAGGGGAATAAACTGAAGAAAAATAACACTTCCCACATTTTGGCTGCCCTGCTTTACAGTATGTCTGTTTTGCTAAATTATAGTTTGTGGGCGTAACTTTAAGGCAAAGCTGGAAAAATATGGAGAATTTTGAGCCATTTATTATTAGTCACATAGATAGCATTCATACATTCATATACACATTTTAACTAATTAATCCTGAGGACTGCATCTTCACTAGCTCATTAATACTGTTGACACATCTGCATAGGCTTTGTAGATTTGATTCAGCATTCTAAAGAAAACTAGAAAAGATTCTTTTCCAGATGTATCTAATGTTTTGAGCAAGGGCTTCCTAATTGGCTGAAAATGACAAAACAAATGTAGGGTATCATTCCTTATTCTTTCCCTCGCCTGAATTTAAGGCCTAGCAATAAAATTTCATAATAAGATTAATTTGAGCTTTGTTTTGGCAATGAATACTGAAAGCACCGAAGAACAGAGAATGTAAAACCATCCGACCCGATAGTAATGCTAGATTTAAACTCTGTAAATTAGTTTCCTAATTTTGGACAACATCTCTAGTTTTTGTTTTTGTTTTTTGCAGGAGAAATGGGAAGGTGGTTTATTTATTTATATCCTACCTTTATTATTTTTACAAATAACTCAATGTGGTGAACATATCCAACGCATCTTCCTCCTCCTATTTTCCCCACATCAACAACAACCCTGTGAGGTGAGTTGGGCTGTGAAAGAGTGACAGGCCAAAGTCACCTAACTGGCTTTCACGGCTAAGTGGGACTAGAATTCATGGCTTCTCGCTTTTTCTTTTTCTTTTATAAATGGTTTTTATTGTATACAAATAAATAGTACAAAACATACAAACATACATATATAGGAAACACAGTTCCGATTAATGTTATAACTCTAGATTGGTCTATTGGGTTTTTCTTACATTTATCTTTTAGGATAGAATTATTTTGTCTAATTCTTGATATTCTGTCTGTAATTCATGTAATTAATATCTATGTTATATTTAGTTTGAATTTGAATATAGGTATACCAGTCTACATTTATACCTTGTTCTTGCAATTGTTGTCTGGTTTTTAGCCTGCTATCATCTGTTAACAAACCTTTGTTACAAATCTCATTTTCTAGCATGGTGACTTAACCACTAACCAAACCTGTCAAAACTGGTTCAAATCTGTGTGCCAGGAGTTCTGTAGGTGGGAAAAAAAAATATGTTTGCATATGAGCATTCAGTTATTATAATTTGCTGTAAGGCTGAAACTGGATCTGATGGTTGTTACCCAGAAGCAAAAAGCTCGTATCTCCTCCCCAGGTTCCTCTCTGATACTTATAGCATAAAAATATGTGTGGTCATCATACTTAGAATTGCTGTGTTCCACACAAAGAACAGTGGTATAAAGGCTCTATAAGTGATAAGATCTTCATGCATTTTACCAAGACAAGGGTGAGATATAGAGATGAAAGGTAGATTGTCAATGGTTCACATACTGCTCATAAATTCGTATTTGAAGGAAGGATGAAGAAACTCTGGTTATTATGATGAGATTAAAGAAAATGGCCTTTAAAATGTCTTCCCTAAAGAATACAGAACTTCCCTTTTCTCATTTGTTGAGAGAATTTAGCGGGTCTTGTCCAGGCATTACCATTGCCTCTCAGTATTAGATATCCCCCAATTTTAAGTATTATCAGAAAAGATGTATTTTAACAAATACATTTCGCATTCCATTAACTTTATTCTCAGAGCCAAGGCTGTGATAGTACAGACTGTCCTAGGTTGAATGTATATAAGTCAAATACATAAATCAGGGCTGTCAAACTCTCGGCCTCTGGGCTGGATGCGTCATGTGCTGGCTACACCCATGCCCAGTTTAGCGAAGGGGAAAAAAGTCCTGATACGTCATGTAACACCGCCGTGACGATATGAGTTTGACACCCCTGACTTAAATCTTAGGGCATGTGTCAACCCAAGTTATTTTATGTTCTACTGACACCAACATAGCAATAAATGGCTTATGTTTCTGCTGCTAATCCTGAAGTAAAAAAAGAAGGTTAGAAATATTTTAATGGATAATGCCTGATAATGGGAGCCATTTAGGAATTCTAAGTTGATGGAATATAAGTATATGATGCTGGGCTAAAAAAATCAGAACAAAATGCTAAAATTTGAAGAAAGAAGTAAAACGTAAATCTAATAATATCCTGTATGTTTAATATAGATTTCTGTTCTGTCCCCTACATATATATTTATTTATATATGTATATACTTTCTTTCTAATTTTCACCTTCCAATGGATCCCCATTTTCCAATAATATTGAAGTCTACTCAGAATTTATAATCATTGTTATGATTTTATTTATTTATTTATTTATTTATTAAATTTATATACCGCCCTTCTCTCGAAAGACTCAGGGCGGTGCACAGC